>VZTI01005471.1:536757-578550 GCA_013397865.1 Struthidea cinerea | reverse complement strand
AGAAGGAAGGAAGGAAGGAAGGAAGGAAGGAAGGAAGGAAGGAAGGAAGGAAGGAAGGAAGGAAGGAAGGAAGGAAGGAAGGAAGAGAAGTACCATTAAAAGCTGCATTCTTTTTACTGAGCTGTAATACATAATAATCTTTGCCTATTTTCTACACTGCAGAAAAGATAAGTCCAATATCCCTCCCTTTATGAATAAATTTGTGTGAGTAATAAATGTGCAACCAATTTATCTACTTCAGAATGTTCTACAGAATACAATTCTGTAAAAATCATGCCAACTTAGTCAATAGAAGTGTATTTGTTGCACTTTTGTGTATGAAAAAAAAATAGCTAACTGGAATTTTCCTGCATATCTCAGCTCCTCAATGACCACTTCTCAGTGTTTAGTTTGATTGCAAGAAAAAACATAAAGCAGAAGAAGGAACACTGCTATCATGGTCCACTTTAGAAGGAACTCCCTGAAGAGGGAGTAAACTGTAAGTGGCAAATACAGTCGCCTCAGTGTGCTATTGCTGAGACACTGCAGCACCAAAGTATGCTACTGTAGATGTTAGAAAGACAGGAAAAAAAAGCAGAAATGTAGCCCACACATGCTCTCACCAATAATAATTCTAGGGAAGAAACTGCCTTCTGCATGTCAGGTGTGAACTATAAGCATCAATCCAAGGAAGTTGCAGGTCCATAATTTCACCACAAACTTGGATGCAGGTAGGAACTCCCTGGTGCTCCCAGCAGCTGCTGAAGATGCTTTATTCACTGTGCATAGCACAGGTTGCAGGAGGTCCTCAGTTTTGGCTGGCTCCCTCTCCAGATCAAGCAGGATTCAATATCTGTGGGTGCAGGTGGACTTGCTTGCCATGGCGCAGGCTGTGCTTGTCTGTGTGTAGTGTGTGGGCACTCCCCCTGCAAGCACCAGGCACTCAGGCAGAAAAATGTGCAGACAGGAGGCAGAGGCCAGCTGGGCCCATGCTCTGGAGACTGCTGTTCCAGAGCCATGTACACACAGCCCTGGCAGACCTTGTCTTATGTATGCCATCACCATGCCACACCACTAATACATTTCCTTTTCTTTCTGTCTTCCCATTAACAGGACTTTGACCTTCTTCCTTCATTTCTCTATCTCTCTACTTAAAGTTCTTTCACAATCATCTTCCTTTTTCTGATATTTCCCTTTCTTAATAGATAAATATAATATAGATGTGCACAAATAAAGCAGCAAAACACCTAAGAAAGCAAAAACTATTGTCATTATTTTATGTTTCCAATTAATTCAAATGACAAATTTATTGGAAATCAATGTGGTATATTGGAAATAAATCATTCAAACAACATGGCAAGCTAGGGAAAACAGCCCTCTTGGTAATTGAAAAGCTAACTGAGCACGTTCCACTGTAATTCATCACATAGGTAGCTTAAGAAATAGATTAATTCTATTTTGCTGTCTATAGCCTTTTTTCCCCAGTCTGGAGGCCACAGAAAGTATTGTGCATGCATTGCTAAGTATATTTACAATTTTCATTAATAGCATATAATAAAAAAACAAGGTTCTATTTTCAAAGATTATGCAGAGTTTATTTCTATTCTCCTTCTTCAGGCTCTTTTTATTTATGCAATAGTCCACATGCGATGCGTGTAATTTTATTAGTATGGCGGGTCTAAGCTCCCCTCACACGGCCTGTCAAAACTTACGTAGGTCTACCAAGCAAATGTAAATAAAAATAAAACTGCACAAGAAAAACTGCTGCAGTACACCTTTCTGGCCATGGACAGGAAGATTTCTGCTTTCTGTAACCTTTTCTATTCATTCTGGGCAGATTTTCATTTTCCTCTGCAGTAATGCTTGAGTGGATTTCAGCCTTGTTCCTCATTCTGAGCAGTGTTCTCCTACAATCCCTTCTTGCTTTGAAACATCATCCATGGGTCATCCGTCATGCCAGATAGGAGGATTAGTATTTCTTTAATCCTATTAACTTTAATATCAATAGGTTATTTTCACAGAGACATCTTTTGCTAAATCCTTCCCTGTGCGATGTTTAAAGTTATTCCTTGGCTGCTTGCTTACTGTGTTGCCTGATGTATGGGCAATCTCCTCAGAGGTAGGAGAAGACCAATCAGACACACTTTCAGCTTGATTTGGAGTAGTCACAGGAAACTAGATCTCTGACCTTCCAGAAAGGTACATCTGCAGCCAACTGCAGAAGCCAGTCTCTCTTAAACAAGCCATTCATCTTTTGAAGACTCCTAACCAAATAGAGGTCCATTGGCAGAACTAAAACCAACCTTTGCTCAATTCAGCAAATAGTCTGGCAGTTCAGGCAGGAGGAGTGGAAAGGTTAAAGAGGAGTGTGGAGAGTTTCTGTCACGTCAAGCAGAAGAGAAAATTCTCACTGACTCTGTTACATCCTGGATAATGACTTTGATCGCCTCATGGAAGGAACCCTCCTCTTCCTGAAATATTGCATTTTGTTTCATTGGCCTTTATTACAAGTGGCCAAATTTCCTGTTTCAGCATTTAAAAATGTTATTTGCCTAAAACAGACTCGTGTTTTTTCAAATGTCATTGAAAGACAAGAATATATTTAAATTTTATTGAAATTGATTTCTATTGAATAAAAACATTGATGGCTACGGTATAAAAACATGAATCAGTTGTTCCCGCTGTATTTACTACACCCATACAGCAAATACTCACAGAATCCAAAGCTGATAGTACCTACGGACAAATACAACTTTTTCACAAGCAGCTTCAGTATGTACCTATGAAGTCATTGCAGATCTGTGCATGACTTATACTGGACCAGATGGTGATCTCAATAATTCTTTCTTTTGATTTAATTTCAGATGTGATGCAGATATTTTCTTTCTCAAAACTGAAACAACCTATAACCATTATATCTTTTTCTTAGGCATGCAGTCTAATCTGACTAATGACTGAGATTTTCAGACCAGAGAGTTTTGCTTGGCTTCTATCAGATCTAACGTAACTGATATCCTGGAGTTTTGCTTGTTTCTCAAGATCATTTTATAAGTCAGTAAACATTGATTGTAAAACAAGCAAGATATCAGCCAAGATTAACTTATTTGCATTTCTCTAACAGTACAGCCAACACAATTCTAAATCTATTTACTTTCCGGCACTAATATGTGAAAAGATATGATGATGATATGGATTCTGAAATCAGACATTTAATTCAAAAATTAGATGCTGCATACCTAACTCTAATTTACTATGCTTAAGAATTCTTTTATAGCTGGAAAGTGTAAGTGTAAGATAGTGTGAGAAAAACAATGCAGAGAAATAAAAAAAACCCAAACCAACTCCTCTTCATTCACTAATATCTGAGATTATATGAGATGAAGGAAGAGTTTGCCATTGACAGGAAAATGAAGTACTATCAGTTTCTAAAGTTTAAAGAAAGGGTGAAGGAATATGAAATATCAAACTGTGAAAAGACTCTTTCAGCAGGTTTGGGGTCAGGAATTGTATTCAATTTTGTCTGTCCCTTTTGTTTCTGAGTTTTCTATTCTCTTCTCTTTCTGGCTCAGATCTCCTCTCTCTGTGGCTCAGGACATTAATCATTATAGTTCTAAACCAAAGATTTTAGCTAGATCTGCACAAAACTTCTGTAATGAAACTGAAGAAATTCAGACTAACCTGCTTTTGGGTTTTACTCCTGCAAGCAGCAAAGAGAAATTCAAAAGTAAGAGAAAAAGATTGTCGAAAGAAAAGTGAGCTAGATATTTCATTTCTAAGTTTAATAAAAAAATTCCAAAAGTTCAGATACATGTTCATTTAGAAAATGGCTAAGATTATTTCTGATGCTATTTTCTAATACCGTTTGTTACCACTTTCTACTGGAAATTACTGCCCTTATGGCAGTAGAGAGCTGTAGGCCTGGAACACAGGTGTGTGTCCTTTCCCGGTCAGCGCACCACCAGCCAATTTGATCTGTAGCCACCTATAAATTGCCACGTGAACCAGCTGAAATGAAGTTGTCTTAACATCCAGTTTTGGGGCATAACCTCACATTCTTATGCAGTGTTGTGTTAACCTCTCCAGAAAAAGACATTTGATCATGTCTTCACTCACACAGCTTTGATAACAGAATATGTGGAAAGGCACAATCCTGTGCTGGGCCTGCTGACACGTGCAGATACTGCATGGAGCTATCACACTGCAAGAAGCCAAATTTCATGAAGGAAAGCCCTAAACAGAGATAAAATGTGGAACAGCTCTCTTGGAAGTAGTGACCAAATGAAAAGTGACAGGTTTTGGCAGAGTCCTGCCTTTCTGCAGCTGGTCACATTGTTCCGAGTCAGAACCATGCTCTTGGAAATTATCTGACATTACAATTACAATGAAGTTTTCATGGTCAACATTGTAAAACATAATTGGAGTGTAAGCTTCATCACTCTGCATTTGTATTGTAGAGGAACATGAGGAAAGCAAAAGTTCATTCCCATTCAGATTATAGAGATAATCTTTTAGCTAAATGAGTTCATGAGGTGTATAAACTCACAAGTAAGGGAACAACTCTGCATTTTTTTAGTTTCTTCTAGTATGTAGTAAAATTTCTTCTAGTATGTAGTAAAAATATACAAATATATATATTATATATATTTGAAATGTAAAACATACTAATGTAATAGAAATACAAATATAGTACAAATGCTTGTATAATAGTACAAATGCCACTGGTTGTAAGTGATTAGTGAACCTCAGAAAAAATACTAAGGAATCTAAATAAAATAAAATTTTCATCCTGCCAGGTGAGGGAGAATGGCTGATGGACTCAGCTGTTCTCTATGGTGGGATCCTTTTGGAGTCAGCTGGCTGCCCTGGTCTCCCCTGTCACAGAGGCTGCCCCTACAGGCACATCACACCCTTCCCATCCCCAAACCCCACCACTGTCGCCCCACCTAGGCAGCTGTACACCTGGACACCTACATCCAAGTCAAGAGAGACAAACAGAAAGGTTTTAAGGTGAGCTTCATTTTGCATGTTCATGAAAACATCTGTTTTTGGGTAAGATGAACTGCACTGGAGAGGAATGTATTTCTCTTCCCTGCCTTTACAGAGAGACTAAACAATTTGATCAGATGTAGATTTTCATATAGAGGTTGTCTGAAACTAGGTGAGGATGCCATTGAGTAAGAACAAAATGAACATCTCCATACAAACATTCTAGAAGATAAAAATCGATCAAAATCACATAGCTGGGGGCTGATAATACTTATGAATATTATTTGTAACAGAAAATAAAATAATTTTTACTAGGAGTTGATCTATGTTTCAAGAAAAAAATAAAGGGGCTTAATTTTGGTTGAATTTTTGTGGCAGCATATTTCATTAAGATAATGATTTTGGGTGCTAAAGGTTGTGTTCATTTCTCATTATACTCTGAAAAAAACCACTATCATTAGGAAATAAAATCTGATTGTTTCAAATAATTTATTGGTGATAATTTCCACTTCAAGGGAAATTTCAGAAAAATTGATATTCTATTCTGATAAATACTCTGCTCCCCCAACACCCCCCACAAAAGTAGGCATACCCAGCTAGCTTAACTCAAGGTACAAAGGGTAACATACAAAAAGAAGCCTGAAGCAACAAGAAAAAAGTGTTTGACAGATCTGAAAACTCGTTTACTGTTGCCTTGCATGCATATTTAGACACATTCTAATTTATTAATCTGTATGCAAGGGGATATTTGAATGCATACAAAAAATTATTTAATCATGCTTGAAAACAATATTTTGTCACACTTATATAATCTATGCATTTTTGTTCTTCAAACAATATTTAAAATGTTGCTGTATAGAGATTGTCTAAGCTAAATAATTTCACATTTTTTTCTTTATATTACCATTTATTAATAATGTCTGTTAATGGAACCAGCATTCCT
The DNA here is from genome assembly GCA_013397865.1 of Struthidea cinerea. Taxonomy (NCBI): domain Eukaryota; kingdom Metazoa; phylum Chordata; class Aves; order Passeriformes; family Corcoracidae; genus Struthidea; species Struthidea cinerea. Next base: position 572,642 of record VZTI01005471.1, on the reverse strand, counting down.
ACTTGGAATATATTGACTGAACTCTCAGCTGATGTTAACTAAATTAACTACACAGTGGAAAAATCTTAAATAAATAAATATCTTGCTATGTCAAAAAAAAAAAAAACCAACAGATTATTGTAATAAAGCTATGTACAGCAAATGGACTTAATTTATCTGAAATCTAAACCAATTATAATTTTGAGGTGACTAATATGCCTAAAGAAAAGGGAAAAGACACAACAATGAGGGATATTCTGTCCAAACTAGCTATCCTTAGAAATAATTCACATTTTATTTTTGTGTAATTCTGATATTTAAAAGCTGACTTGTTGACACTCTGACATTAGCACCCTGTAACAAGTATCCTGAGAATAGGATTCCTCAGCAGTCATACACACACTTTCTTTCCCAGACATGCCAGTTTCTGTACACTTTCCAGGCTGATCAAGCATTAAGGAAATTTGATGTCAGCTATGTCAAAGTGCTCTGCTTTAACTGCAAGTGACGTTGTCATTTATGCTGAAAGGTTAAGGGGGAAAAAGAAAAAAAAACCCAAAACAGTGCAAGATTTGACACAACAGCAAAAATGCTGTTATTCTCCTTTGTAAATCATTTCACATTTCATCCTGTTCCAACAACATTAATTTGAAGTAGTCTCAAAGCATGGACGGCTGTCCTAAAGACAACACTAAGAAAGAGAAGTCCTAAGAAAAGACTAAGAGCTTTAGTGTTTATGTGGACATCACTGGACCTCCAGAGGAAATCAATATGGCCCAATTAGCCTCCCCACCATCTGATATTTATTGGAAGGAGAAAATGCAGAAATGGTCACCAAAGATTCTAGCTTTAATTAGAGAAAATTCTTCATTGTAATGTATATGCTCTAGAATGGATGACACTTTATTCTTTTTTGTATATTTTTTCTTTTTTTAAGAACCAAAGATTCAACATTTTTGCAAAGCATAACTAATATATAGGTGTGTAAAAGACATGAATATGCATGGGTCCTGATCTTCAGCTTATTCAGTTTTAATGGTCTTATTCCATTCTCTGTTCAACTTCACATACCCAAAGATTTTCCTTAAGCAGAAGAAGAACTTATGAATTGCAGTCTGGTGTTCCAACTACAGCATAGCTCTGCCACTTCAGAAGATGCTTATGTAAGAGTATATGTTTGCTGTCACCTTAACTCTGTCTACACTGTCCCTACTCTTAAGACCCTTTTTCTTATATGTCTGCCTTGCTAATGCATTTATTGTTTTCCATACTCATAGCTCTGAAGAGAAGATACTTTTTTCATTTTGTGTCTTTTTCGCTGACAACACATTTTACTCTTTTAAAAATAATTTCATTAAGAATCAATTCTGTTATTGAAAACCAAGCAAGTGGATGAAATAATTGTGAAGAAATTCTTCAGCCCAAAATAACTAACTAAAAACTATGTAGATGGTAGTCTGTTTATGTGGTGAAAATGAGGAACTAATGCTTGCCGTTACTGTTTTCTAAGGTAAAGACAGATGTTATTCATAATTGTAAAAACTTTTTAATAGTGTTAAGAGCAGTGAATTTTCATTGGTAATTTGCTGCATACACAAATTAACTTTCCTTTTTACATTCATAGCTTGTCAATTTTCAGCAAGACCTTATTTCAATAAATTGTTTATTTCATCCTCCCAGTTCTGTAAATATATTTTATAACTAAATATATTTCATATGGTTATTTGAAATGCGCGTTGATAGTGGTGGAAAATACCTAGTGCATTTATACAAATGTATCTGTGGGCTCTGTGGTTTTGCACTACCTACATGAAGGTGCCTGACACAACAAAAACACAGTGCACATCCATTCCCACAATACAACTAATCTCTGAATCAGTTTGATGCAATTTCTCTTGGTTACGTGTTCCATGCAAAAGAATAACTTCTTGCAGCCAGTTAAACAGCTATTAGGTAAACAAAATGTCCTATCTAATTTTGTATTTCAGACACAACTAATTACAGTGTTTCATCACTTGTAACAGGTTAACTTATTTTATTTGTTTAAATCTTCATGGTAATGAATTCACTTGTGAGGAGATGGCAAATAATCATAAATAACCATTACAGAAAACACCCTCATTTTAATATTTGACATGAATAGGATACTTAAACAGTTCCCAATGCTGGTAAGTGATGCTTTATACAAATACGCATATACACACCAACCACTCTGATTGCTGATGCATGAAGATAAGTATTTGCTTGCATTTTCCTATTGTTCAGTGCCAGGATTCCTCTTTCTGGGCCTTCTCATTAATTATTTTCTCCTCATGTGAAGCTCTGGAATTCTCTGTAGACCTTTGTATAAACAGTCATGCATGTTGTTCAGATGAAGTATGCTGCAGCTGACTGCAGTTTAGTAAAACTTCCATCTAATTTCAGGCATACGAGTAGCTTCTTAGCAACCTGCAGCCTACAGAATACTCTTTTCAACCTTTATTGACAGCAAACCTAAGACATTTAAGATAAAATATGAGATATATAAAGACAGAAACTAACTCAATTTAAAGAAGAGAAGGACAAAAATGATATTTTCCCAGCTATTGCAATGTGTCTTGTTATGACTTTTTAGCAACGTGCAAGTAGCGATGAGAAGATGGCAGCTGTAGAAGAAGTGAAAGAGTTTGAGGAAAGCTGCAACCTCATGAAGAATGAAACTTCCAGAAGTCTTATATGGGACTGCAACAAATTAGAAACATTTAACCTTTTTTTTTGGTCGCTGGCTTGAAATTCAGAAGTCAGAAACATAGCTGCAGTACTTTGACATCAGATATCAGATGGTGATTCAAGAATCCATGGCAATAGAGGAGACTGATGAAACATAGGGTCTTGAACTTAGAACTATCAGGATGCATCAAGTTTTAAAAATAATCAGGACAGAAAGCTGGGAAGGCAGATCAGAGGTAGCTATATGTAAGCTGCAGATCAGCAGGAGAAGAAACCGGCAAATAGCCAATACTCAGGTGAGCCTCCAGGAAAAATTGCAAGAAAATGAGTAGAAAAGAAAGTGCACAAACTTGCACAGACCCAGGCAAAGCCCAGAGACTGGAAACATCCACACTCACAAAACATACTTCTTACATCATGAATCTAAAAGAATGATGTGAGACATTAGTGCCAACCGTATTTCGTAAGTTTGAAATATTTCTTTGAAGTTTTTTTAACGATGTGATGAGTTGAGAAAAGTCAAGAGTTAATCTGAGGTTCAAGACAGAGTAAAAAGACCAAAATCAAGGGGGAAAAAAAAGGTAGGCTAGCTCCATGCAGCAATAAAGGTGCTAGCCAATGTATAACAAGGAAATGCACCAACCATGTGTAACTAGACAGAAGGACCTTTTGAACACGTTTCCTTTCACAATGTATTTTGGAAAAATGCTGAAGTTCTGCTGAGTTTCAGTCATGTTTGGAGCATTGCCACCATCAAAGACATAAATTAAAACTATTTTACAGCTAGGAATCATTGAGTTCTGAAGTTCATAGCCCTGCTGGATATCCAGTCCTATCTCTGACACATAATTTTTTCCCTTTTTGTAGTTTTCATTTGCTCATCTCTTCACAAGGTCAGAGTTTCAAGGCTTCACTGTTACTGAAATTTCAGGAGAAGAATGAGAATAAGCCTCTTGAGAATCTAAGTTTCCTTGCTCTGCTATATAAACTTTAACGGTCATGAAAATGTGACAAATAAGAGTAGCTAAAGCCAAGTATTATATGATTTTTCTTTAAAATTCTACCAAAATTCTTAAGTGCTAGCCAATAACACTCTTTTCTGCATTGTCATAATGCCTGTGGCACTCCCTGTGGAACTACTCAAAGAGCACAAGAACAAAAGGAAGCTACTTGGAGACCCTCAATTATATTTCATGAGAGAACTATATATTGAGTCCTGATGATCTTCGGAAGTGAAAGCTAATATACTGAGCCAATACAGCATTCCAATATGCAGAGCACCAGTTTATGATAATTACTTTTGCATCTGCATTTAGAGTACCACATGTAATTACTGAAGTGTATACTTTTCTCTCAGCAATGGTATGCAATTTCCATTAGTGGTCTTGGCAGTCACGCACATGCATTACAAGACCTCTAAGTAATCTGTAGCCCCTTGTAATTAAATGCAAAAAGAATTACAGCCAGTAGAACATAGTGAATAATTCACAAGCCATAACTTGCCTGATGAATTTAACCTGTCCTTATGTGACAAAACACAATCAGGTATTCCATTTTTTCTCATGCATTAAGTTAGTCATTTATTACTTCATGCATCTGTGGTCCTTCTGCAACTTCGTGCAAAACATTCCAAAATTAGTATTGGAATGATACTGATTGTTTACATATTTCCTTGCTGAAATTTTATATTAGGGGTTTGAAAAGAGATGCTGAAGCTTTGAAATTTGAGGCTTTTCTCTTTACAAAGCCACCTGTTTGAAAAATTCTCTCTTTGGTTTAAGAGGAAACAGTTCAAAACCTCTCTATCTTAAAACAGTTTTCACTAGAATTACTTGAAAAGCATAACTTCCAATAAGCAATAAAGTCTTACAGTTTGAAATTTAAGCAGTACAGAAGTGCAAGGAGCCTCTTAACTCTTTGAATCTTTTCACTCACGTTGAGGGTTACCATATTCTCTCCTTAATAACTAAAATTGTACCTTCATAAACACCAGCTACATTACTTTCCTTACTACAGTTTCCTCATTCATATTTTTCTACAGGTTCAATATACAGATCTTTCTCTTCTGTCAATTCAGTATTTTATGAAATAGCTCTTCTTATTCTTTGATGAACACAAACTGGATGCATTTGTAAACAGCAGTCATTTTTCTTTCAGTATTTATTTTGTTAGGTTAAAATAAAAAAGAAATATACTCTCCTCCTTTCATCTGGAAGATTCATCTTTTATCTAATTGATTATTTCCCTAAGTGCATGATATCCCTTCTCTGCCCTTCTTATAGTCTGCATTCATTCTGCTTCTCAAATATGAGTGACTGGAATTTTACTTGGTATTATAAATGATGATACATGTTTATCCAAACCAGAAACAAACTCTAAACCATAAAACACCATCGAAGAAAATATTTCACTAGACTTATTTTGAATTACAACAGTACAACATCGTAACTCCTGTGCACACCTTAATACTGAATTCTATCAAGAAATTTCATCAACAGAATGAAGCAGATGAGAAGAACCTGGATTATAGCTCAAGAGGAATGCTGCAATTGCATGGAAAACCTCAGAGCGCAAAAATTCTTGGTAGACTGCAAAGCATTTTACAGAGTCAAACAGTGTAATGAACCCCATTTACACCGTGGTAAAGTGAATTGCCCTAACAAAGGAAAAAGAAAGGCCAGGAACACATATTTTTATGCCCAACAGTGTGGTTTATGCTCAATACATTTCATCTGTTTTTTTTAAATGAAAAACTTTCAACCAATGTTTTCCACAGAAAATTTCAATTTTTAAGTCTGATTTTCTAGTATGACATTACCACTAATAAATAAAGTGCATTAATTCTAGATTACACATATCTAGAATTCTGTAATAATCTTGTGCCATGAAATTATTAAAATAATTTATGAAAATTAATAACAAAAAACTTTTTGTTTGAAGATGTTTCAATGTTAATATAAATAGTAATTAAGATTGATGGTGTTAGATTAGTAGTAGATTAAGGTAGATTAAATTAATCTGTTCCAATTCCATTTTCCCTATTGAAAAAACAATGACTCAAAAAAAGGCACAAAAAAGCACATTAGCAAAGCAATGAAAGTTTGCTGAGTTCTCTTTACTTTTCTCATAACAAAAATATTAATATGTACCTGTCTACAGATTGTCTTGGGTTTTGTGCTTTGGTTTAGCTTGATTGTTTGGAATTTTTTATGTGAAGCTGTTGGTTCTAAGTCTCTTTCGGCTTAAAAGGCCTCTGAGTGGAGCCTTCTCTGGAAAGACTATCTTGTCTAATGATAACCAAATGGGAATTCTGAATTCAAGTTTCATCTCCTATAGTATTTAATGTAAATATGCTACAATAGATGGCATCACAATCTGTGTTTGTCAGATGAAAGTTAAAAAATATTGCTATTTTTAAACAACAAAACATTCTATTCTCTGTCACTCTTTTACAAGACCCACCTGTTTAATAGGAATTGGACTGATGTTGCTTGTGTTCTGTGATGAATCAAAATGAAATTTTGCAAGCCCTGATACAGCAAGGCATCTGTAGTGTGTTCTATGTTCATGGTCTTTCATAAATATTTTATTTTGTTTTGGTGAAGCAACAACAACAACAACAACAACAACAACAACAACAACAACAACAACAACAAACCAAATTAAAAAAAAAGAAAAAAAAAAACAACACAAAAAACCACAAAAACCCCAAAGTTAAGGAGTTCTTTTCCATCATCATCAAGTAATTTTAAATATGTCCAGCACAATTGCTAAATGAAATAGAACTCACACTTTGTATGATTACACAGTGACTCAAGGAAACAGAAGAAATGCTTTCCCTTAACTACAAGTAATTCTCTTAAAAGTCATATTTTAATTCAAAGGGAAAAGAAATCATAAGTGCTTTGTTAGAGCAAGATTTTATCAGATACCCAGAAGGAAGCCACGAGTGCAAACCCTCAATCGAGTATTTAAAGTTACACAGAGAGATGCAGATTATAATTTTCAAGGTCTTGTTTCACTTTCCCCTTTTCCCTTTTTCTTTTGTTAATTCGGTATGTCTGAAATCCGCCTTGGGAGTCTTTCTAATTTATAATTAATTTCTATTATTAGCAAGTCATTTCAAGTTGTCTAGAAACTGGAATTTGATTCTACACTCACTGAAACCAACTCCTAGAGTAAGGATTCTCTTCTCATGTCCCCCAAACATCACAGGGAAGAGAACATCAAAAGAACCATTATTTCCCTCATTTAGCTCATTTTAGGATTCCATTTACTTTATTTTAGGAGGGCACAGACAGCCAGATAGGAAAGACAGGAGTCGGAATGGAAGGCAGAAACTATAGAGGAACGGATTGTACTACTTTAAGATGTATATAAGTTAATGTAAAGCATTAACTTCAAATCCTAGCAAAATCTACTGCTTTTTGAAATAAGAAAAGAGCAAATAGATTGTAAACTTTTTCTTACTCCAAAGAACACACAAAGAGCCTATATAGTGAAATATCACTTAAATTATCCTATTCCTTTATCCCTCCACCCATCTTTTCATTTTATGTATCATTTGCACATACACAAACATGGAAGTAGAGATCAAACATCTTTGTACATAATTATGTACAAGAATCTTTAATTACATAAAAATAAGTTACCGCTGAAAAAAGAAACGTTTATGTACACATGAAAAACAAGAAAAGAGAATTCCCAGGGGGTATTCCACTCACTTTTATCCTTTTCTGGAAGAAATGATGAGGCATTTGGTTTAGACATCATCATCACACTCCACAGTATCCCAGGCCATTTCAACCACTGGATATGTCTAAATTAACTGAATCATGGCTTTACTTCAATTGCTTTCAGAACAGAGATGAAAATGGTATGTAAATTTTACATGGACTGAATACGTAAGTGTGTATATACATGTACATGACACATATTCTACCTCTTATACATGATATTTACCTAGGCCAGGAGTGCAACAAACACCGTTGTATGCATGCATTGCAATGAAGGCATTCAGTTTAAGACAGAAAACTATTAACATATCTATTCTTTAAAAACAAACCACCCAAGTAAATGATTAAAGTATATGGTTAATTGCTCTGATAAAGTAGAAAAATAATAATAAAAGGCTTACACACACTATTTTGTTTCTTATGACACAAGTGGAAGTAATTATGCTATTTCTTTAGAACCTCTACAGGAGTCAAATACTGGCTGTGCCTGGAATTATTATTTAAAAAATAATCTCTACAATACTCTTGCAAAGTACATGGAATAAGTTTAAAATCAACAAATGATTTTCCTGATTTGAATACCTGTCACAAACTCTGTTTTCAATAAACTTAGTAAACCATATGTGAAAATATCATCATCTTTATGGAGCTTCTTGGTGAAATAGTATAAAAAAAGCAATTATTTTGAAAGGCATAAAAAACTAAATCTATAACAACTTATTAACTTTGGAAAAATGATGTAATGATTAATCAGTTATTTGATTATGAGACAGACTAATTATATTACTAAGATGTCTAGTGGAAACCCATTAGTAGCTGACTAAATCTATTGTCTTTAAAGAATTTATCAATTGCAAAAACATACCTACAAATAGACTTTAATTTTGGTAAGATGGTTAAAGTAATTAGGATCATGAAAAGACGAACATTTCAGATTTTCTAAATGATTAATTATATGCCAAAAAGATTACCTACAACAAATAGAGATTGCAATAATATATAAATCTGCAAGGCAAATGTTGCCAGTCCATATTTAATACATGGTAACAGAATGAAGCCTGTGTTCTCAGCAAGCCATTAAAAAAAAATAATGTCTTGGTGTGAGTTCATGATGAGTATCCCCTATTGCTGCTCTATGCCCAGAAATCAATCCTGTGCCTTTCTGTGCCTTTAAACTGAGCCCGAGATGGGGGAGAGGAAAAACACCGAGTGAACTTTTCAAAACAGTTGTTCAAGGACACAGACACACTCCTCTGCATTCTCCGGCTGCGGTAGCAAAAGCATGGAGGAAGAACCCTTCTTGCTTTTCAGCCAGATTTCAGCTCCTTTTCTCTGGAGGGAGACGGAGAGTTGAACTTTGTTTCCCTGGGACTTCGGTTTTTCCCTTCTTCTCTCCTGGACTGTTTCAACATCAGAACACATTGGGAGAATTTTCCACCGAGGCCCAGAGATGGGCCCACACCGACCCAGCTCCAAGGAGGAGAGACTACACCTCCAGGAGGACTCTGAAACCTTCCCAGGTTTCTCTCCACAGCGAGAGGTTTTATTATTCAGCATTATTATTCTTTTCCTGTGTGTTTGTTAAATAAATAGTTTTTACCTCTTTCACTTTCCTCCGAGGAAAATTTCTTTTTTCCCAAACCTGCCTTCTATCAGAGGATATTTTCCTCCAAATTTGTCCAAGCTGGCACGAATAGCTGTAGACAGCTGAGGTACAGTTGAACGAGTACAGATTTAGAATTCAATGATAAAAGCTCTGGGTTTTTTTTTCTCTCTTGGAATAACTTTTTACTTTTGAAACCAAACTTGACCAAAGCCCACTGAAGCTAACAGAGCCTTCTTGGCTTTGGAACAGACTTTGAAGAATATTTTTGTGCTGGTTTTGACTGGGTGGAGTTAATTTTCTTCAAAGTGACTAGCATGGGTCTATACTTTGGAATTGTGTTGAAAACAGTGTTGAAAATATAGGACTTTTTTTGTTACTGTTGAGCAGGGCTTACACAAAGCCAAGACTTTTTCTGGTTTTTTTACTGCCTCACTGGTGGGGAGACTGGGAGTACTTCAGAGATTGTCAGGAGACACAGCCAGGACAGGTGACCCAAATTGACGAAAGGGATATTCTAGGCCATATGACATCATGCTAGGTATATAAAATGTGGGGAAGAAGGGAGGGGGGGGGACATTAGAAGTGATGCCTTTGTAAGTCACTGTTACACGTAGGGCCCTGCTCTTCTGGTACTGGCCGAACACTTAGACAGCCATGGGAAGCATTGAATTAATTCCCTATTTTGCTTGCTTTCCTGAGTGGCTTGTACTTTCCTTATTAAACTGTCCTTATCTCAACCCATGAGTTTTTTACCTTTTACTCTTCTGATTCTCTCTGATCCCACTGGTGGGGGAGTGAGAGACCAGCTGTGTGGGGCTTGTCTACTGACTGTGGTTTAACCATGACAACCATTTTTGGTGCCCAGTGAGGGGCATACAGGGTTTGAGATAATGACAGATTTGACTGGGACATGCAAGATAGAATTTATAGCTGTTAGTGCTGCTTAGCTAGTCGTCAGCAGGCTCCTGTGCTTGCCATGGGGCTCACTTTCCTGACCGTACATTTGCAGCCAGTCCTCATTGTAGTCCTCACAGAGGGCACAGAACAATTCTGTAAAGGTTTCTGAATGAAAAAAATATTTGCCTTGAATTGTTGCTTGAAGAATGACTCTGGTGAGTACTCCTTTGCAAGCGGACAAAGTTTGGATTAAAAATATTTCCCTAAACATATCTTCCATTTCTATTCAAAGATGGAAGTGTAAAAATATGGAGAAAATAGTCCTAAAATTGTCTCAGATCTATGTCACTCAGAGCTATTTCTACAACTATAATGCAAATAATGTGTGATAGAGTTAATCCAAGAATTTATTAACCATAGACATTAAAAAATGTCTAAATATAATTGTGCTTTGCCACAGTGGAGAAAATAAAGAATAAATTAGAACTGTGCTAATTTGCTTACAATTCTACCATTATGCATTTTCATGTATTAGAGTGAAATGAAATGCATGCATTGGGAAATTTTCAAAAGTGCCCCTGGTTTAGAGACAGCAAACATTCATCTTACTGAGGTCCTACATTCCAGATCCATGAAGATATATGATTATCCACCATTGTGGATGCTGAAAAGCTTTGGTAGAGAAATCTTTCAGCTTTCTGCAGCGTTATGTGAGAACTTTGCAGTTCTCACAGAAGCTACGAAAACACTGCTATGAGTTCTTGTAAACTAACTCGTTATCTTGCACCGGGGTTTGTTATGCAAGATTGTTATGGTTCTAGCTTTCTAATATTTTGGAATAAGTGTCTTAGAGCTTGACCAATCCCCTTAAGGGGTGGATGGCCGAGCACCCAATTGTCTTATGCCATTCAACACACTCTTTGCGAACCCTGTTATAAAAGATGAATTAATTAATTAATAAGGGGCAGAACTGCTTCCCTTCTGAACTTAGTCGTGACATTCCTTGCCGTCAGTGCCGCTCACAGTGACACACCATTAGTAAAGCACAGAATTAAAAGTCAATTTTGTATTATTTTGATGGATTTAGACTCAAATAAGTTTAACTACAAAAAACTTCTCATAAAATTTAATAGTAAATGTTAATTTCCTGAGGGGATGATAAGAAGTATTTGTAATTTTTTCTTCTTCCTGTTCTGAAGGGGTAAAATTATTTCTTAGTCTTGTGTTCTTATGAATCCTTGTTGTGTAAAAATAAAGTTTATTTCAGCTGGCATTCTGGAAACCTTGATTTTAGTAAAGAGTATTCACACTGTCTGATACAATGTGTTTGATAGCCAGACCATTTAAATATTTAGGTGGACTGTTAAATAGTGCATGGTAAAAACCAAAAATACATCTAATCTTATTTGTTTGTCATGTTACCATGCAACTCTTTCAATTTACAATAAAAATGGCGAATACAGATCACAATGGAACGTGGTAAGGTTCATGAAGAGCTAGAGCTTGTTTAAGAATTTATTGTATTTTCCTTACCCTCGTAAGCATGCCAGAAGAAAAACAGATTTCATGTTTCAATCACTTTAATTTGTTCAAATGTGTAGACTTACTTAACATATACTTCTAGGTATAATTATTCTCCATAGATATCAGTTTCTTTTTCGTTTCACGAGAATGAGAGTCGCTAATTTTACAAAGTAATTCACCCACATGTCTTCTTTCTCAGGTAAGCCTAGTTTGTGGCTGAAGATTAAACTAAATATATAGAGTATGTTAAATTTGTGGTCACTGAGGTGTTTGTGAAAGTAGTTGTATCATCACATACATATCAAGAAATGTAATTTACTTGCCACATTGATAAGTTTCTGCTCACAAGAATGAAGCTATTATGGAGAGCTGTGAAAAGAATCAATAAATTTGTTTAAAATTGAAAAGTTATTAAATCTAAGTCATTCTGATCATACTTAAAATCTAACAAGCTTTGATATCCCAGCAAAATTTTTAATTAACTATGTTCGATATCAAGTCTACCAAATACTGGACTGAGGATTCTTCAGCTTTTAAAAGCTTTTGGAATAAACAGAAGGAACAAATAAGAAATTAGCACATAAGCAGGAAATGTTTCAAAAAGGTACATTTTACAGTGTTTCCACATTGAGTTTCTCTGCTGTTCTTAGTGACATTTCTGTGCATAAATCCCCATTCTCTGCTTGTGTGTGTACTGCTATGGGGAGCATTCATCTAAAGGCAGTGTGCATTCTTCTGAAACGTGACTCTCTTAGGCAGTGTGAAAGTATCAGCATGCACGCCCTTGTTTTCTTTACCCTAAAATAAGTGAGTAAATGCTGCAGAAAACCAGAAGTAATATCGTCACGTGAGATTACTGCCCATTATTAAAGCCATGAATTTCATTCTGTAAATCAAACCACCAATTAGACCAACTCTAGGATATTTTTATTTCACACCCATGTGGTATGACCTCAACAAGCCTTCCTGAGCTGATTAATACTTTGGTATTGAGAGTGAATTTATTTTCCCGGACTTAACTACTCCAGCTGTCTGCCACTGGCGATAGATATGGATGACCATCATTCAACTAATTAAGCGAAAGTTTCTAAGTCATTAATGAATCTTGCATTCTAAGAGGAAAGTAAAATTAATCTTCTAGGATTAACTGATTGGATGCTTTTGCCAAGGAATCAAGCAAGCAGTTGGGGATGTGTTGTAGGTTGCATCATGATTTACTGCAAAATCTCATTTAAAGAATTACAGGAAAGCTCTAGACTTATTAATGGAGTATGGAAGATGTAAAAGATGATAAAGAAACATTAAAAGTCCTTTGCATCATAGTAAAGTATGAACAGAGCCATAGCTGAACAGGCAGGACAGACTACCTATAGGTTTGTTGTTCAGTCTTTCCTCAGAACCCAGGCTAGTAGGACCATTCAAGTAAATGCTTAACCCTCTGTGTATGACTAAATAGCACAGATTTCTGGGGACATGAGAGCCTTAATTAACTGCTTTTTCATAAGCAAGGGGCTTAAGCTAATGTTTAAAAGCTGAACTCATCACTGAACCCTTTGTTTAATGCAAGCCTAGGCCAGGGTTTGACAGAAAAGCATTCTGATGCTCTTTTTCGTCTTCAAAACTCTTGATGTGTAGCTTTAGGTAACAAAGAATGCAACTTCCTGTTTCTGTATTCATTTGCTGTGTACTAACACAGGCAGTCAGTGAGTGGTGTTTATATAGGGATATAAACAATTACAATTAGATTATGGCTGGAAAATTTGTGTGTGTAGCATATATACGTACCTTACACATGCCTTTATTGATTTAAAACTTCTTTATCTATAGCCTTCTGGGAATAGCAGTAAGGAAATAATAGAATTAATATTAGCTAAAATAAATGCAATAACTTGATTGCCTTTAAGATGTGACTTAGTCCAATGACGAATTCTTTTCATGTTAATAAATTAACCAATTCTCTTTAGTTGCACTATCTTCCTTTTTTAATTACAATTCTATATTCAGGGGAAAATATTCAAGCTTCACAGGCCATTCTAACATATTTGTTAATTTCCAGTGTAAAAGCAATGTACTTCAGAGTCCATCAGGGCCACTGAGACCTTATCGGCTATCTAGAAATCTAAAGAAGTTCTTTCTAGTGGTAATGATTCGATAGGTAGACAATTTAAAATTGAACTGATGGTAGCTGAAATAAGAAAGAGGAAGAAAAATTACTTGAAGTGTGTGACCTAAATTTTAATAAAAACTCAGTTCCTCCATAAAAATCCCCACATTTGGCTGGCTTTTAGGGTCTGTACTTGTATTTTTTGAATTAAATGAAAGGGTCCAGTTCAGTTTGAGATCAATAAGTAGATCTCAAAGAGCTTCATGTAATTTGGTTTTTGGTTTTGTTTAAATGAAAATAAAGTCCTTTAAAAATAAGTGCATAATGCAATTTCAGTTCTATTATACATTTTACATGGATTTAACAAGCCAAGTGGCTTCTGGCTGCCAACACCTCTAGATTTTCATACTGCAAAATAATACATGCTTTGTCATATGCAACTCATTAAGTAATTGCCTTGTAGTATAGTTTGTGATTATATTTTCATTAAGTGACTGCTATGATACTGCATAGAAATGATTCCTATTAGTTTTGTGGGAACCATCTGCTTTCACAAGAGGAAAAATTCAGTGCAGTGTAGTGTTGCAGTTGCAATTTAAATAGTATTACAGGTTTATCGTACAACTTTATAAAGAGGATCATTTTTCATGGCATATGCCAATTCAAGTAAAATCTGTGGACATGTAATATGAAAAAATGGCTCTTCAAGAATAAAAAAAATCTCCTAATAGAAAAGAATTTGTACATTTCTTCAGCTCTGGGGAATATTCCCAACATTGGCCACATTGCTGGTGAGTTATTGAGCCTTTTATATACATGGGTGGAAAAAAAGAGAGATAATGGGTACAATAATCATCCTAATAATACCACAAGCTGAATTTCAACTTCCAAACCTCTCTTCAAAGGTAGAAGCTAGCTTCCAAAGCTTTTTAAGAGGCTTCTGCCCTTTTCAAACCACATTTCAGGTGCATCATTCTTGCTGATTTATACACGCTAAATTCTATGTGCCCTATTCCTCCTGCTCAAAACCAAAGAAGACTGTGTAATTTCATTCTGCACCCTGGCAACCTCATTCAGTTCAGACTGGCTGAAAAGTGTTAAGGCTAATTACATGAATGTTGGCTGTGGACTGAGCTGGGATAGATAGGACCTATAGCTCGTGCCTGACAAACAAATAGGAGATATACAGGCAGCGCAGTTCTTTCTCTACCAGATAGTTGAGACTCTTCCCCCTTCACTCAGAACTATGGAGATGACATAGCAGGAAGGCATAGCAAGGGGAATAATGGTAAAAATCTGGGCCAGCATTTCAGACAGTATGAAGTATCATAAGCAAAAGCACCTTTCTTGTTGGTTTTTTATTTTTCTTTTTAAAGAACAAATTAAAACCACTCGATGACTCTGAATTGCACATTAGACATCTGGGATAGAAGTAATTGTCACTTTAGAGAAATATGCATAAAGCCACATGTGTTACCTATACATGAACACCACAGTAGAATCTATGGCTAAGAGAAAGATGAAATTGCTTATATTATAACAAGAAACTGGGGAAAAAAGCACTAATAAAATAGCTGACTCTTCAGTAGACATTACAAAGGCTTTATATCCATCACCAGTTTGCAAAGAGTGAGATTGCTGGGAAATATATACTGCGCTTAGACTCTGTTACTTCTACTGTTTGCACAGCAGAATCTGTTACTGCATCTGACAGTGTTGTGATAGATTCAGGTTAAAGCCCAACTAAAGATCAAAGTAAAAGGAAATAGCCCTAGTCCTTTCTAGTCACAGTTGAAATACCGTAATCTGACAATACTGAAAATCTCGCTTCTGTGGAATTACTGAAAAAAATGCAGATTAAATTGCCAAGAGATTAAACATCCAGTTAATCAATGTAATTAATTAGGGATTAAAACAGTAAGTATTATTAAAGCAGAAGTGTGTGACACTGTTTTCATGATTCAGTCTCAGATTTGCTATGACTTTTTTACAGTTGTTCTGAAATAAAAAAAAAAACAACACAAAAGACAAAAACTGTACTCCCAGCATTTTCAAATGGACAACTTCCAGTCATGTTATCATGGAAGAATTAATAAGGAAGAGATTAGCAGAACATTGGACCTACTGCTGATCTTTTTACTCAGGAAATTTATGACTCCCTGTTTTATTACATATTTTTTGACTCTAACTCTCTGTTGCCAGTTTTGTGACTAGTCTGCTATGTGATTTTGGGCAAGTCTTTAAATTTCTCTGTGTTTTCTCTCTGAACGTCTGATTCTTTCAGGTTTCTTTATAATCAGTTCTTACCTGGTTTTGACCATATAAGAACAGGTAAAGCTTACCTAATGAAATGGCTGTATTTTTTTTGGTTTTTAGCTGTTGGCTTCTGGGTGTTTTCTTCTGACTTGTTTGTTTAGTCTTTTTTTGGGTTAGGTTTTTTGTATTCTGTTTGTTTTCTTGGGGTTTCTTTTTGGGTTGGGTTTTTTTTTGTTTGTTTTGGTTTGTTGGTTGGTTCTGTATTAGGTTTTGGCCTTAAATTTAATGTAAGGACTTTTTGATTTGAAATTATACTGCCTGTAAACATTGTGATGTCTAGAAAGAGGCTGAGCACTTGGAAGTTGCTGGAGTCATTACTTGCAGTGTTCTAACAAATATTCTGATTTTTATATGAAACTGAAGAAGTGACAGCAGCGACTGCAATAAGGCATTAACAGTGCTGCCTAAAGCAAATGTTGCTGTTTGTATGGATGAAGAGGAATCTGCAAGCACTTGATGGACTGAATCATTGCTCTGTGTGACTCAGCAGAGGACCACTATAGGTATTTTTGTGTGAAGATGTCCAGCTGCAGAGCCAGTAGCTTCTCAGTGCTGAACAATTTTCTTACAGAAATAATGAAAACTGTAATGGAAATTAAGCCAAAGGGACCCTATAGAAACAAAGAAAAAAAAAAAAAAAAACAAACTAGGAAGACAAGAACAAAACGGGACTCTCTGTACAGTGATATTTGTATATTCTATGAAAATGTCCCAGTGTGACATGAGCCAGGAGGTTTGAACAAAATAGGACATTTTACACTCTGCAATCAGCTTCTAGCCTCCTTTCATCTACAAGCAAGGGGAGTTTGTAAATGCCAGCATCTAGCTGCTCAAAAACTAGTGTTGAAAATTTTTACATACAAGAAACCATCTAATGTCAATTCTAATTAGAGTCTCTAGTAATTTCTAGAAGGATTCTCAGTTCTATTTTGTTTGGCTTGATTGCAATTTGTAAATTTATGAAAAACAAGTCTAAAAGAAGAAGAAAAAAAGGACTATTTTGGCTGTTTTCTAGTATTAAATTTTTACCAAGCAGCTTCCTTCTAGGAATGATCTGGCTGTTATTTAAACATCTCCGGGAGTTCTAATAAACTTGCTCTCAAATATCAATTTAAGCCACCTACGCTCTAAGTAAAAGCAATTAATTATGTACAGGAAAGTGAGGAAAAGTTTTTAATGAACACACTGCTGCCCCATTAGAGAAAGGGTTGGTACATTTCCACTCAGTAGTGCACAGCACTAAGGATTTGGAGAAATGACCGAATGGTCCTAACCTAACATACATAGGTACAAAACAAAGTATTGGTAGCATGAATTTCTCTACTTCAGTGGGCTCTGGGTTGAGACATAAGATTTCACAACATGAGCAAAGAACTTTAGAGAAAAGGCTGAGAGAGCTGACCTAAAGCACAAGAGGAGAGAAAGTTAAAGCTCCCCCCCTCTCCATGCAAGCCCTGTACAATTTTCTTTCATGTATAAATAATAGCCATACTGCATAAAAGGTGCAAGATAGATCATCTTTAATGGCTTAAAACGGCAGCTGAAAATAGTCTTGGGATGGGTTTTTTTAAGTCCTTTTAGTACATTCTAGGACAAAGCCCTCGTCAAGAGGAATAGACATTTTTGGACAAGCCAGCACATTTGTTCCCATAACCTCAAATGGAAATTCCCAACCATCCATGAAATCAAAGGGAAGACAGGTTCCTCCTACAAGAAGACATTTGTAATTATACTGTTAGGGATCAGCATTCTCTCTCTCTCTTTTATACTCCTACTCCTCCTATTCTTTCTTGAGATCTCTCACCAGGTCTCATTAGAGGAGAAAATCAGAACGAGCAAAATAGACACAAAATATGCAACACTTACTTAAACTGGCTTAAAATATGAGAAGTCTTTTAGTTGCACAGACAAGAGAGTCAGTCTGCACATACAGAACAAATAATAAAAAAAATCCCAAAATGTAAATACTAAAAACCAATTTCTGTATGCACCAATTAATACAGTCAGAAACCTTATAACCTGAAACAATACACAGGTTCTATAACCTCCAGACAGTTAAAGCCTGCACATATTCTATTATAATTTAAGTGGATTTCTTTTTTAGTCTAACTTCAGGAGATATATATATATATGTATGACTCTTCTCTGCAGTTGAAAACTGAATTTACTGAATGCTGACAAGACTGCTACTGTTGGTCATGCTTGATACACCACAAGCCTTTAACCTTACCTGTCAGACTAATTGCACTGTGCATGTGCAGATTGAAGGGACTTCTATGCTGTGTTCTATATCACCAGGGTAGTTCAGGAGAACCTGTACTTATGTCTAGTCAGTGAAAAGTGCATTGTGCTACTGCCTACAGGAAAAAAAAGTATCATCTGACAAAACTTGCGTAAAATTCAGAAGTGAAAAGGACCAACAAATTTTATAAAGAAAACAAAATACCTGTGCATTAGCTGGCTGAGAAGGAAGTGAGGAGCACGAGAAGGAAAAAGCATTGGGAGGACTCAGACTGGAGTGAGGACACAAGTTAGATTAAAGGTAGAAAAGTAGCCATTACCTTGCATTTGCCCTTCCTCCTGTGTGTATGGAGTTATGCATGCTACCTTGTGACGTCAGGATCCAGGTGATGAAATGCATCTACAGAAGACTATAAGCTCTTTCAGGTTTGTGATCCACTATATGGCAAAGTCAAGGTAACTGTTCTGTTAGCAGGATCTGAGTGTCCTTTCAAACCCCTGGATATGTGATAAGATTTGGAGGGCATGAATTTTACATTTTACGTGGAAAGTTATGCAGAATTCTCCTCCGTGTCTGTATGATCAGACTCAACAATTTCCAGAAAGTAAACTAAATGAATAGCTCTGAAAAGAGGAAATGCAGACTTAAGGTGTTTGTCATCCTGTGAATTATGGGTAAACAGCTTCAGACAGTCCCCCCACAGGAAAAACTTTCTTACCTCTTTACTGCCACAACCTACTCAATAGAGCATGAAATAAGTGCTATCAGGTATTTCAGAGAGTGTACATGCTCCTTTCTTTTACTTTTCCCTTCACCTTCCCTCCTGCAGTCCTCCCAGATTTTATATTTTTTCTTTTATCATAAGCACAGCTCTGCCAATCTGTTCCAACTAATCCCTGGATCAGTTCAGTACAGCTGTATCTAACAAGGTGTTTACCTCTGAAGCATTTGCAGATAATTCCCACTGGCTATGGACAGCCCCAGGAAAGACAGAAATCCTGTATTTCCTGGCTTTCAGAAATCAGCATCCTGGAAAGTCAGAAAATACACCAGAAAACCTTCCATCTGTTAAAGTTTTCGGCTTTTTGTCATTGGATATGTAAGGTGAATAAACAGGCTTAACATGGAATCAAGTTAAAATACTAACATCAAACACAGAAGAGGTGGTCGTGTGTCCAAATGGTCTAAAAAGATACCAGAAGGTTTGTACAGAGCCAATAGTAAGTGCATGGTCTAGCAGAGATAGGCAATCAGAACAGGACAAACAATGTCAGCTCAGCTGTTTGGAAATTCTTTTCCTCTCTACGGATAAAATGGGGGCATGAAACTATTTCTTCATAAATTTATTATATGTATGCTAAAAGGTTCTGAGGGAGATAATAACCTTACCATGCTTCCTTTTATACCTGTGTAGCCCAATTAGACAAGAAATAGGCAATTATTCTTGTTTTACAGATGCAGAACTGAAGTCCAGTGACAAAATCATTGATTTTTCTGAAAGTGTGCAGCAGAGGTAAGGCAAAGAACAGAGATAGCTTGAATCCCAGAACATAATGCATTGTCATCTTCCCCTGCTCTTACAGGAAAAGGAGTAGGCGATTCAATTTGATGTTTTATCCTTCTGTTTCTTCATACAACAAAATTAATTCCCATGATGAATTTCTGTGTTGATAATCCTGCTTCAGGTCTGATACAGCTTCAGCTTAATCATTCTCCTCTATGTGTGTTTTATTACCTGAAAGTGTTTGTGAAATATCATCTTATTTTCTTGTGTAAATGCATTCAGGATTCAAAGATCACTCCTTTGTCTTTCCTTTGCCTTTGTGTTATCAACTAACTTCAGGATACAATTTGAATATGGATGCTGTGCTTAATTTTCATGGCATGATGAAGGGGTAAGTTTTCTAAAGTGTTAAATGACTTCTTACTAGAGCCCTGATACTTAAAATCTTTCACTGTGTTATGAAAACATGTCCTCCTTTGACAGAAAGATTTGTTTAATATACATAAAAGCTTATAGAATCCTGAAGATTTGAATTCTTATAGCCATGCATGTTATTAAGCAGGCTTTTTGTGATGATAAGTACAAGTATTTGTGAGAGACAGAGTTTTTCAGCTTTGCGCAGAACAGACATTCTGATGCTTTCCACTACCTCTATGAACTGGTGGGAAATCAAAGAATAAAGTTCAATGAGATTAAAGTACTTGGATTTACTTCCTCTTTCTGAAAGGCAGAAAATCTGTAGTTCTGGAGCTATTCATCCCCTGGATCAACTTTCTTTGTACACCCTCCACAGATACCAGGATTAGATCATCTATCATGAAGACGGTCCACTTCTATCCAAGTTGCTTTCTAGAGTGTGGAAAGAATTATCTTGTTTAAGGCAAATCTAGAATAATTCCAATGAAGTCAATGTGATTTCTCTGATTTTTCTTTCCAAAAGGAATGAGAGCAGAATATATCTCAGTCAAATAAATTCTGACATCCCTGCCTTCTAAGAAGAATTGAAATGCAAACTTTACAGGTGAGAGACAATGTGTCCATGTCTAATGATCTACAATACAAATGCACTACGAGTGCATGTTCTCATAGCTAATTGTATTAATCTTATAATTTTTTTTTATTTTCTATCACTCATATCATTTAACTAACTGAACAAACAGCTGAGCTGAAATTTGGGTGACAAGAAAATAATTTGAAGCAGAGCACTCTTTTTCTCTGTGGACAGGAGTCCTCTCTTTCCACACTGGAATATTTTAGTACATCTTAGAGACAGACGTGACACACCAGTTAACACTGCACAGCAGGGATACTGAAGAAATGATGGCAAGATTGAGTTTTGCAGGCCTTGTCTGGGAGAGCACTTACATAAGTAATTCCATTTATTTCATTTTGCTGTTGTGCATAACCTGTCAGCCTCTTAAAATGGATAGGTTAGGTACTGGCATTAATCAGATCACCTGCATTGCTGTGCACCTGGGCAGGAAAGCATAAACTTTTGTGCCCAGGTCCAAATTTTATGAAGTTTATATGGCATTTATGTCATAAATTGTGTGTATTTCTGACCAGCGGCACCTTCCTCTCCAAAATGCAAGTGTAGATGACTGGGACAGGACCTGGTTTTTAGACTTTTTCATCTGCAGAGAAATAATCATTTTCTCTAACTCAGAAATAAAGATCATAAGGAGTTATTCCAAGTTTTTCTAGGAATATTGCCAAAGTACATGATAGAGCATTTTAAAAAAAAAATATTTTCTCCCTAAGTTTTCTTTTTGCTATGGTTGACTTTCTGTGACTCTAAAATCAAATGTCTGATATTCCCATGGCAAAAGAACGTTCCTCTCCTGCAAACTCTTCATCATTCAAGTAACCCACAGTCATTAGTAGTCACCTTGGTTTCTATGGGATGAGAAACATTAGCAAGGTAAAAAACACCTTCACCTGCATGCAACCAAATCCTTGCTGAGCTGTACTTTAACCCATAAATAGTCCCACTGAAGTCAAGAGGAACAATTATTGTGTAAAGAACTCCCAAATAAGCGTAGGTATCAGAGTTGGGCTTACCCAAATAAGCCCCAGCCCTTTAATGAATTTTATGTAATTGCTATTCTACAACTACATACAGCCCCATTAGCTTCAACTGGGATCCATCAGGGACTCATCGCAAAACCAGGTCTTAAAGGCAGGCTGCCAAGAATGAATGGTTTAACTTAAGGGATGATGTTAAAATGATTTAGATTGACAGTTAAATTAAGTGAAACTACCTGTGTAGACACACAGCAGTTTAGTATGCCCCCGTAATTTACAGTTTAAAACCCCAGGAGCACCCACACACCACCTCACTGGGGCTTAATAGTGCAACATAACAGACTTTGTTTGCTAACAGCACTCAAGAGGCACATTCTATCCAACAATTTCTCCCTGCTTTGGGAATCAGGAAGTCTGCAGCATGACCTATGCCTAATGATGAGTTTCTTTTCTTTACCAGGGTGCTTTACCCATCTGTCTTGCCCTGTCTGCCCCTGCACTCTCTGATATCCTTGCACATCTGCGGAGGGGATGGACTGTTCATTTCTGACCATGTTTATTCTTTTCATGATCCCATTTGGTCTGTAAGAAATAAGTGAGCTTGTGAGCACTGGCTTTTGAAATCTCATCAGAGATATTTTAACAGAAAATATACTTTTTAAATCTTACATAAATAAAATAAAAGATCTTTTCCTGGCCTAGTAACCTTGTACTGCATTCAGTGAAGAGTCTTGACAGAGTATAATATGAAAACTACATGGAGAGGCCAGTGTTGACTGCAAGCCCTGTGCCAGTGATTTTACTGGGCTGTGAATAAGACCCAATAGCAGATAATTTGTTGCAGATATAACACAATGAATTATTTTTCAAATATCCCTGTTCTCTGGTTTTCTCTTCTGGATTTGGCAATAAATTGCTGGCCCTTGATCTTGTGGTCCTTTATCTGTCACAAGCCTGTGCCAGCTATACACAATATCCGTAAAGCCATGCTATGGTCTGGTAGGTAGCTCTGTAATATCTGTAACTCGTAGATAGCCTAACCTGGGTTGTTTTTTGTTTTGTTTTGTGGGGTTTTTTTTCCACTGTAAAAAAGGTTGGACATTTTTGTTGTGTTCTCTAATGAATAGGAGAAAATGATGTGGGCTAGACAAGGGGTTTTGTTTATTTGCTTTTCTTTAACCTCTTCTTACCCTCCAAAGAAACCCTTACAGACATTTTATGACATATTTCATGGTGATTACAATAAATGTATAGAAAGATTTCAAAGTGTGAAGATAGGACATAAAAATTCAGTGTTTTATACTGAACTCTGTTCGTATCTTCAGTGGTGTGTATCTAAACCATTGACTTGCAGTAAGAGTTCAGACTAATTAGAAGTGACAGCAAACATGTTTAAAAAGAAAATAAAAAAAATTAAATAAACCTCAAAACATAGAGAAATAGACAGATATGCTTTTCTTTGAATATGGATACAGAGGGCCAGGTTGGATGGGGCTTTGAGCAACCTGGTCTAATGGAAGGTGTCACTGTCCACAGCAGTGGGGTTGGAACTAGATGGTCCTTAAGGTCCAAACCTTAAACCCAAGGTCCTTTCAACCCAAACCATTTTATGGTTCTATGATATGATTTTTTCAATCATTTTTATCTCTTACTTCTCCATTTTTTTTTTCTTTGATCTTCCATGTGTACATTACCTCCCCTTATTTCTGGGAGAGGATGTTCTCCCCCAGAAATTCTCAGTTAAACTGTCCCATGCAGAATGCCATAAAATGTCCATTACTTCCAAACTGTACGTTTCTTTCCACAAAAAAACTGGACCCTGAAATAAGGGCTGGAACCTGTGGCTGAAGGTAAGTTGAGTCTTTCCCAGAGCTAGAGTAAGTAAGTAAAAATTCATTTCAGAATTACAATTGGCCGTAATATGTCTCTAATGGAAGAACATGACTAAGCTAAATGAAAACTGTGTTTATTAAATTGTGTTAGTATTCAGTATTCAATTGTCATCCATTTATTTCCCTTAGGAATAGAGATCTGTGATCTTCACATTTGCCATAAACATTTTTCAAGGTTTTGTTCTCTCTAGCTCCTCTTAAAAGTCCCAACTTAAGGGACTATTTACAGGTCCTCTGAGCTATATTAGTGGGCTTGGAATCTACAATCAAGGGACTATTTACAGGTCCTCTGAGCTATATTAGTGGGCTTGGAATCTACAATCTGGTATAAAATTAAACACATATTTAAGAACTTCTCTGAAAGAGAGTCAAAAATCCAGAAGCTGGCAACAGTTTTTAAGTCAACAGTAATTAAACACCGTGGACTCCATGAAAGTTTATTTTAAAAAATAATATATATATAGGAAAAGAAGAAACAATATATTAAATGAATAAGAAACCACACAAAGAAGAAAAAAAAATATATATACACATATAAAAGTTTCTATGCTCCCCATAGGAAAGGAGTCTTTTGGGGATATGAAAATCTGTGCAATCAAGAAAGGAAAGAAAAGCTGGTTTTAATCCAAATACTTTATGCATTTTTGGTATTTATTGAATCAGCTTAGAAAAGCCCAGAAAATAACTCATGGTGTACAATTTATCGTAAGGGATCAAACATCTTACGTTCTAAGCCTGTCTAATTTCAAATTTTTATTGACAGGAAAAGTACACAATGTTTATGTGCTGTATTCTTTCAGGAAAAAAAAAGAAAAGAGAAACATCACTCTAAACCCACTCACATCTCATCCCATCAGTCGTAACCTGCATGAATGATAATAGGTACTCAAAGCTCTCTAGTTCTATGTGACAGTTCTAATAATGCAGTGCTAGATGTTTAAAATGTCTGCAATACACAGAGGTTGAAGTGCAGTGACCTCCACGGTCACCCATTCAGTGGAATTGGTTGGCAAACCTAAACATAATTACAGTGCAATCCATTTCTAACAGGCATGATTGCAATATAGCAAAAAACCACAAAACCTCACTTACAAAACTAAATATGTTAAATGAAATGTATTGTTTTCTCATTATAATAGATACTCTTTGGGTGTCTATTATTATTGCTTCATAAGAAGAGAACAGGGAAGGAGCTTTCAGCATGTTTGAGAGATGGAAGAACACCAAGTAATGTGACCTTTGTTCTTTCATTCCCAAAAGCTGTGTAAACCACTGAGTTAAAACAAATATTTCTAAAAAACAAAACTTTTTTTTTTTTTTTTTTTTTTGCTAAGCCTCTGCAACAGCACATTGGGCATGTTCTTGCTGTCCAGAGTCCTTGGCAGATAGCTGGAAGAGCAGCATTCTCCTTATCACATTTTACCAGCAAACTTGCTGTAATAATACTATATCCTTGCTTTCAAAATTAATTTAGCAAGCATGCAGAATTAATGCACAGCCCTTTTCAAGACCCGAAGCCTGACCCAAACCAAAGGAAAAAAATCCCCTTTATCCTTGATGCTAAAAATTCCTGCATGATAAATAAACAGAGCACTCATTGGCCTGTGTAAGTGGATGTGAAGTAAGCACGCAAGTGTTTTAAGTTGCATTGGTTACACAACCAGTGTCAGTGAAATGACAACATGAGAGCTGTCTCTTGCAAACTGGAATGGTTTATAATGACCATCAGGTTGCTGTAGTTAGCTGTTCAGTTTGTGAAAGAGTAAATGCTGCGTCTATTTCTACCACACTGCTGTTATTAGTAGGTTATTAAAAGATATTACAGAGCACAACTGAAGAGGCCTTGTTTTGGTTCAATACTCATCACACAGAAAAGCAAGTGGCAGTGCATGTTACAGATGACATTTCAGCCACTCCTACAGCCTGAACAGAGCATAGATGAGGGGCCTCTCGGAGGAGGCAGTGCAGTTATGTAAAACAGAGGACGCTGGTAGATTAGGAGGTCAGGGCAGGTGTTCCCTAAACTGATTCTTCTTATCCTCCCTTGTCTTCAGAAAAATTCAGTGGATAATGAGCGGTTCTAACCCAGCCGGCCCTCTCCTCTGTGGAATGCAAGGAGCTAATTTAATCTAGTGAAGTTTCTCTTATGCCCTGGTGGCAAAGTTCCCATGATCACACTTCTGAAATGCTGCCCTTTCATTATTCAAGGGCTCATACTGCCTTTCACTATGGGATTTTCATTTCAGTCCCAACCAAGGACAGTGTTCAGACCTTTCTCTTGCTCCCTAGTTTAGTTACGTTTTGAATATCATTACCAGAGGGGCTTAGGAGAAACCCCTCCCACCTCCACTGCCTGCCTCACTGCACAAAGCAATAATCACAACTGACCACACAACCTCCATATTCCAGGCCATGATGGGCTCTCACTGAGCTGCCTTCCCCAGCTCACCATCTTCTCTTGGTGACAGCCAAGCCAGCCCGAGTGAGCTCTCAGAGCTGCCTTCACACACACCTTGGCATGGCTGGGAGAAGCATTTTGCCTCTTTCTGCTGCTTAGAGGCATCTGAAGCGCCTATTGTCTCTCATGCAGAAGCAGTGACTCATCCTTTCTCTCTCACTGCAAAGTCATTTGATTTTGGGGCACTTCTCCAGGCACCAATTTCTGCTGTTTTCACCAAGGAACCTCGCTCTGACAAAGCTTCCTTACCACAAAAGAGAATTAAAACCTCATTCTATAGAAACTTTCCAAAAAGCACAAATGGAGAAGCACTTCATGCTTCTCAACCATCCCTTTTAGGATCAGGACCTCATTTATCAGTTTCTCCTGTTCTCAGAGATGGCCATAATAATTTTATCATGGATAGCTGCCCTCTTGGGTTCAGGAACACGTTCACAAGCTCATGAAAAAACCCCTAGACATTCATGGAAAGACAAGTTTTAAGACATTTGTTGTGCAGATAAGATAGTGTGAACACAATATGTGGATCACTCTAATGGCAAATAGTTTTACTTCGTACAAACAGTCATGTTGTCATAAATCTGGAGCTATAAAATATGAAACAATGTTGTTTTTACAGCATTGAACTATTTTGGAAAGCTAAAGTTTGATGAAAAAATGTGTTGGCTTAGTTTTTGTTTTTGTTTTTTTTTTTTTTTTTTTTAAATACGTCAATAATATTCCATTTAATTTATATACTCGCAGCTGTCAGCTACCTCCAAACCCTCTTAGTGCAGTGATATGGAAACATTTTTACTGAAAACTTCTTAGGAATACCTTAGAGAGCTCACATTCATATCTATTTTAGTGAGCAGATGAATAGAATCTACCTAACCTAATTGGGGCAAAGGAAAAAAAATCAATAAAGCAAGCTTTCTTCTTATCAGCTCATATCCCATTTCTTGTTGGTTACTGCTTGCACTGCAGCTTATTTGGAGAAAACCTTTGTTCAGAGTTTAATTTGTTCTGCTCATTCCATGGACATATCCTTTGGATATAAAGTTCTCTCTTTTTCTCCCTCTCTCTCTCTCTCAAAACTAAGTAGTAGTATATGGAAATAAAACATTATGGAGGACATCCACCTGGCAAACATAGTTTCATTAAATATTTTTTTCAAAATGGGAAGAATATTAACTTTTATATTTAGATAATTAAAGCACATCAGAGGAAATTCAACTAACTGTCATACAATGGATGTTTGGATTTTTTTCACTATTGATAATAAATATGTTTTCCTTTTTCTTATCCCTCCTAGTTCACCATATCTGCCTAGTGACATTCATAGAGTTGATGAAGGCCCATGCAAGCAAATAGGATTCATCAACCCAAGAGGCCACATTTTTGATAAGGATACTGCAGAAGCAGCGGCCTGCGGCAGCCATCATGAAAGTACTGTGTAGAAGAGCAACTTCTCATGTTTATCTTGACTTTGATAAAGGCCTTCTGTTCTCTTGGGAAGGATGCATACCAGAGAAATGACCAGCCATAAACACCATGTGTGAATGTTTTTCTTTTACCTCCCAGAACGCTGGGAGGTGGATTGTTTGAGTGAATGGCTGATAAGGGGCACAGAAGTCTGCCCCGCCAGGTGTTTGGTGGTGTAGCTGTTTTGTCTTTCCTTCTGCACATTCCCAAGACTTTCTTTAAACTTTCCCATAGTGGAAACATATAAATACTGGAGTGTGTGTAATAAAGACGGATTCTGCTGGAAGAAGCAGTGGTCTCTGTTTCTTTTCCAAGCTGCTGTAAATACATGAGAGGAGGAAGTGTCTTAGCTTTAGTTTTGGATAAAAATGGTTCCCTGTGTTATAAAGTTTCTGGAATAATTCCATCACATACAAGTTACCTAACCCTGCACCAAAAGGCAGGGATTTAGTTCCCTGCAGTTTCCATTGAATCTGAAAGAGACTATCAGCTTCTGCGTTACCACCTGGCTTCTTTAGCTTTCTCCTGACATTATTGTTCTGGATCCTGTGCAAATCATACTGCTACAGCATCTTCTTTTGGGGCATTGGCTTTGTGAGTCTCCCTGGACGAAGTCATATAAATGGCAGTATCAACTCTATGTGAAGCATCCCAGTTTTGAGTCATCCTGCCACTCTTTTGAGTACGCAACAACAACCTCATCAGCTTCAACTATAGCAAAGGAAAGGTATACTTTGCACTTGAACCTGCAGATCAAATTCTAGGATAATGACAGAAAAAGTAGAAAAAGCAGTATTCACTACCCCTTGCTTCTCCAAGCCAGATCCATGATTCAGGGCAAAAAAAAAGAAGAAGAAAAAAAATCAGGGGGCTCAAAGAACACAATCTTTGATCATCACAGTGTTACAGTCACAGGTGTTGCAATGTGGAACACAATATAATGCAGTATAGAGACATTGCTTCGAGGAAATATCTGTTACATTCAGGCAAGTAGTGTGTAAGTGATGTCAGAAAATGTATCTGGTTTGTTATTTTGAACTAGACTTCTGGGACAAGGCTGGTATTCCAAGACTGGTGATATGCTTGCTCTTATACATACTAATTCCCAAGAAAACAAGGACTTTCACTGTGGATGAAACACATCAGGCCATTCCCTGAATGCTCCCAGTTTCCTCTCTTGCAGTAGAGTGCATAAGCTTCAGTGCATGTTTATTACTGGGGAAAGTAAAATAAAATAGTGTAAAAAAAAAAGGAAAAAAAAAATCTCTGTTCTTGTGCATTGTTGAGGGAGAAAACTTGGCTAAATGTCTTTAGACTGTGGTGCTATCAATTTCATGAATGAAGATGAACAATCTTTTTTCTTAGACACATTACACATTTAATTAAAAAGACACTTATTTGTAGGCTTTTTTCCATCTTCAACAAAGGGGCTATTACATCCATTTAAAGGTGTTTTAAAAAAATCTATAAAACTGATAAAATAATAATAATAATAATAATAATAATAATAATAATAATAATAATAATCTCTTGTGTTCCTGTTAGGGGAAAGTGTGATCAGTAATTGTGTCTAATTTGTCCCCTAATGTGTTGCCATGATACAAATGTCCTTAACTCCATCTTTTTTAACTTTCCATGCATAAGAAATTCTATGGAATGGGTTACATTAGTTTTTGCAATGACATTTTTTACACTTGGAGAAATTATCCACTCTGCCTGATTTCTATATGATTTTTTTCTATCACTTGTTGCTAGGCAAAGTCATATAGGCACTTCAGAAAGAAAATCATAAAATAAAATAATCAATACTGTAAATCTTACAAACTTTGTCCCTAATTTAGAAAATGAGGTATATTAGAAATTGTAATTTATTTCTATGCCTATGGTTGAGAGAGCTGCTCATAGCTTATCATAATATCTAGGGCAGGATAGTCAAAAGGATCTAAAGATAATATGACACAGGAGATTTCTGATAAACCTGCACTGTGAATTTCCATGGGCAATTGCTTAGAAGCTATCTGAAATGACCTGTTTTAATAATAATTTCATTGTTTTTATGCTGGTCTGAATTCTGCATTAGAAACAGATTTCATGGCACTGTTAACACCATTAATTCTTCTAAAGATTTTGCTCTTTAAAATTACTTGTTCATGCTATCTGTAAAACGAATTGTCCCCTTCAAGGTGATAAATTATTTATTAGTCTAATGAACAAATCAATCAGTAGAGCTGGATAACTGGAACACACAGCTTTTGGCAAAGTGAGGTCTGCATATTTACATTTATCACAGAAAAGCCTTGACTTTGATGCAGACCTTTCAGAGGTGTTTATTAATCATGATCTCATTACAGTTTTGGTAGACTAATAGCTTTTTATTTGTCAGAATTGTTTCTGATGATGTAGTGCTGTTGTCCTAAAAATACAGATCTATTTACACTATTTAACCTTCTACAAAATTGTTCAAAGGTAGCTTATTTCTAACACTGCGCTTTATATTAAAACAAATCAAGATTAATAACTTAAGTCATGGTGATTTCAGAGCTGGTGTCCGTGAAATGTCGTGGCTCTCACCTACAGAACTCGGAAGCAGCTCATAGGTCAGATGCAGCACAGAGTAGTGACTCACAGCAGAATTAAAAGTGTTACTCTGGTATCAGGTCCAATACTTTCAGAATATGGCAAGGAGTTTCTAATGGCAGAAAGATACATATTGAGTACCTTAAGCATATTTTAGTGTCTATTAGTGAGAGACTTGGGATTTAGACTAGCATGCACTCTGAAACTAACCTAAATACACATCTTCTGAAGGGTGAAATGGCATGTACTGTAACTCATCAAAACAATAAATGTGAATTAGTTCCTGAACCATAGCTCTACAACGCATTCACATCATATTTGGCAGGGACTTGTTAAAAGGGCATATAATGATAGGAATACATTCAGATCAATGTAAAAATTTAGCCACACAATTGCCATTAAATTAATGAGTGTTGTCTGATGAAAAATCTTTTAGCTGTTCTGGAACTTTGCAACCCATGAGTTCCATGTTTCTTTTTGCTTGTTTGGTTTTATTTTTGTTGAAAAAAATTACTGGAAAATGCCAGTTTGTACTGCTGTGGCAGAAGATGATCAGGAAAGGGAAATATATTTGGGGGAAATCTTCTAATGTCAAACTTTTAATCTGTTTTATAGCAAATATTCAGTGAAAAGCAGTCGTAGCATGAAATTAAATTATCGGATTGGTTAACTGTGAGACCGTATATTAGACAAGTGAAACTAGTCATGTTAAGAGGCCCAACTTTTCCAGTGTTTGTATTTAGCAGTAAAATTACTTGGTTTAGCAAAATTGACTTAGCAAATAAACTGAGATACACTTAGCTGTGCATACAATTAATTGCAAACATTATTATTAGTGATTAGAAATTGCAGCCTTCAGCATCAATTCGTCTTGGTGGCACATGTTATTGATGATGAAATACTGTTGATATATACCTAGTTTTGACCCGTATTTAGATGAATATATGGAGCAATCTGTTTCCTTCGTGACATCTTACTGCTGGTGTTGAAATCAAATTTAAGTTTTTAGTTGGAATCAGGACATCTAATGAGAGTTCATGGGCAAAGCTCTACCAAAATGAGAAATGTGGGCATAAAGCATTGATCAATGAACTGTTCCCTCTTGAAAAACTAAATGCTTTAATCCTGAGGCAGAATATGCACTTTGTGTTGGTCTCATGTATATAAATAGCCACTTTTGAGTCCCAGTTTAATCTGAGTGAAAACGTTTCCACATACCTCTGAAAGTGAAAGTTTCCTACCACTCCCTTCCCCACTTCAGTGTGATCCATGGGGAATTGACTTGAGCAGAAGAAGGGTCTGACCTACAAATTCAATTAAGCAAATTCTTGGTTGCTTGGTATCAGGCACAAGATACCATTTTTATATTATTTTGATTTTAAGTCAGTGGTCTAAGCGAATATGTAAACACATTTCTGCAACCATTGAGCACTAAAGCAAAAGAGGACTAAATCCTTATGTCCATTGGTCATTGAGGGATAAGTTATAAGCAAAATTTCACTTCTCTCCTCTCCAAACCTTTACTCTCTCTTTTACCTGATACTTCTGGCTAAATGTATATCTTTGTCTGACTTCCAATAAATACTTCATTTTGGTGCAGCTTCCGTCAGAATTACCAAGTATACCGCACTTATTATCACTGCTGTGCTATAAGTGCTGGTAAAGTGACTAATGAGTTGTGGGTTTTCTTGATTGATGTGCAAAGGTGCTTTAAAAAAAATTGAAAGATTTCATTTATAGCACCTTGGATGGCCACATAAGATAGTCTTGGACTGGAAGAGCTCACATTCATGTGGACATATAGTGGAAGAGAAACAGCAGAAAGTATTTGTGTGGTTTTGTTTTTTGAGGTTTTTTTAACAGGGAATCTGTGTTAACTTGTCTGACTCACAAAGAGAGTTTGTGGCAGATATGACACAGTAAATGCCTTCACCTGACTCTCTGTCATTTCATTTTTAAATTGCATGCTTTTGTGTCATTTGGTTTTTCAGCTACATGTAGTTTCCATTCAGTCTAGCTGAAAGTGGTTGAAGTGGTGACGCCTTCTGAGAATCCAACACCACCAAAAATCAGGCTGACAGTGTAGAGCTGCAGACTGCAGCATTAGAATTTTGTTTTCCAGTACCTGTGCACCACAGTCCATATTCACCTTAGGTGGTGACAGCCCCTTTGAAATCCTCACACAAGGCACCATACTGTACTTTAGCCTTTGATTATCTCATGCTGCAGTCACTTTATCCAATTAACACACCTCTTCTGTGCAGGCTACTTGATAATCCTTGTGGATCCCTTCCAACTCAGGATATTCTGTGATTCTATGGTTCTATGGGTACAAAAAGGAGTAAATAAGAGGGTACAGGAAGGGAGGGAAAAGAACCAGCCATATTGTCATGACACCCAAATTCTGGGCTTCACAATTCTTTGTTCCAAATAATATAAATGTAATAAATACTAGTTAATGCTAGCAAATGCTATGTTTCCTGATATTTATTCTGCTTTATTTTTTTTCTTTCTGCTCTTTCAGTAAAACACTCTGATTTACATACTGCTGAGGCTCTCAGTCTGCTTATACAGCAGAACTGAATAAAATGGACTTTAAAGGATTTGCTTTCCCCCTCTCAGCCTCTACCTTCTTTGCAGCATCATTGTGGGATTTTTTCTGAGTAATGAATAGCTGTTTTTTCTTTGGTACTGATAACTCTCTTAGTAGTTCTCTCGTGCTTCAACTCGATGCCTACAGAAACACATTCCTCTGTTCTCCTTTCCTGAAGTATTTTAGAATATTGAATATTACCTGGTCTGAGGTAGGAGAATAGCTCAGAAGTACAGCTCAGAATAATGGATACTGAAGTATTCCAATTAACTTGAACTTTTTTTAAAGAACATGTTACATTTCTCCATTAATATCCTAGTCTATTTTGGAGAAAGGCGAGTATACAGTGTTCATTTCACAAATGGACAACCTGAGACACTGACATCCCTTTTTCAAGGTAGAACAGAAAGCACAGTTCCTCAGTTTCTCCATTCATGCCTTAGTGCCCTGATCAGAGAGCTACACTGACAACTCAGTTCACTCATGGATGTACAGCATCTTGAAGACTTAAAAAAGAAAAAAATATTATGTTCTGAGAGCTTCATCTATGTAGTGCCTTAGCTGAAATTAAATATATTAGCAACAACTCATCCAATAGTGAAATGCAGCACTGTTGCAATGAAACATGACCTTCCTTTAATCATACAACAAAAAACAGTTTGGAGTATGGTTACAAGGATGGACATATGGCTAGCTGACAGGGAAAGGCATGTTATTGTGCTACTGCTTTTTGGAGCTGGAATGGGAAAGGAAAGGAGAGTGCAGAAGAAAACTGATCTTTTATGTGGTTCTACTGCATTTGTTGGCTGCAACGTTGCTTAGAAATGCTGAGACCATAGAGGTAGGTACATGACACCAATGAAAATGTGTATGAGGTGCCCATAATTAAATCAGACATCTGTTAAGCAATGATATTGAACTACACATAATCCAATATATGCACTGCCATAATTCTGCTTAAGTACTATCCTGCTGAAAGTACTCAGCAATTAAGAAGCTACTAGCTTCAGACTGAAAAAAACCCCACATTTTTTGTAAGGTTGTTATTATTAAAGTTATAAACTGGAAGACTACAAATTACAAAAGTGCATAAATATTTGTCAGCTCAAGTTTTAATACATAATGATTTAGATACAATACTCTATGCTGCAATGGAATATAACAGATGCTCATCTTTGCACGTATTGTTATAATCAATATTTTGCTAAAAATAGCACACTGCTAGAATAATCAGAATAAAGCATAATCTGTGCTAGTCTGTGGGGTTGTTTCTGCCCAAGCGGAGATCTTGGCAATTCCATTTGAAATTCATGAGGTTACCATCAGCCCATTTTTCCACCTTACTTACATCCTCATTTCAGCTCTGCCCTTTGATGATTAGCCAGTTTGGTATTGTCTGGAAATGTGTGGAGTGTAATATATTGCACCATCTCCTCATTAACTAAAAAAATATTACCCAGAAGTGGCCTTGTTATCTACTGGAAGGAGCACCACAAAGTAATCCAATGACAGTAGAATTTTCTATGGGTGATCACCGGAGTTTAAGCACAGAGATAAAAATTTTCAACCCATCTTATATCTCACAAACCTGACTCTAAATATATGTTGGAAGCTATGTTGAAAACATTTCTTAAGCAAGTTGATAAAGTATATGGGCAGAGGGCCAACTTCAGTCCCAAATCCAAGGAGTGTGATAGAAATGTGAAAAACTGCTGGGCACTGCAAACCCAAAAAAATGGGAAAAGAGTTCATGTTAACCAACTTCAGGCTAAGCGAATAAGAATGAATGTGAGAAAGTACAACACATTATGCATGATGTAAAGGAATATCAGGTATATATTAGGTATTAGGAAGCAATTCTTTACTGCAGAGGTGGTGAGGCACTGACACAGGTTGCCCAGAGGAGCTGTGAATGCCCTGTCCCTGGAAATCTTCAAGGCCAGGTTGGATGGGACTCTGAGCTACCTCATATAGCCAAAGGTAACCCTGCCTGTGGCAGCACACTTGGAACTATATGATCTTTAAGGTCTCTTCCAACCCAAACCATTCTCTGATTCTATGGCTGCTTCTGGGTGGAAGATGTCAAAAGACAGGAAAGCACAAGTTTACCAGGGTCAATGTCTAAAACCAAAGACTAAGAGTCTAAGAGCTTATAAGGTTGAAAAATATGCAAAATCAGTTGAGCAAAGAGTAAAAATGACAGCTTGTTTGTTGAGAAAAATAAGAAAAAAGGGAATATTGAAAAAATAAATAATTTGACTGGGCTGTCTGAGAGTGCTCTTAGGGAGAAGCAAGGATGGTTCTTCTGCAGATGGGAAGGAGAACTGGGAGTTGAGACAACAAAACTGGCAGGGCTGTGCCCTCACTGACACAGGCAGTCCCACAGTAACTGAACAAGAATAGCAAAGCAGAACAGGGGATGGTAATCAGTCAAGTGTCCAGAAGACCAGATATGCCCATGGTGACAAAGGAGATCTGAGGTCAAGTTGGAAAGTCAAGTCTATGGGTCAGGCTCAGAATGAACATGGTACGTGATCATGCACAGATACATCAGTGATGTAGTTTGGGCAAGAAACCTTCAACCCTGCTCCAAACAAAGGGAGGCCAGAGCCTTGTTTCATTCAGAACTCTGATACGCACATCTTTCCCAACAATCTGGAACCAAGATTCCACAGCTGCCTTAAATCAGAGTTGGCCTTGACCACCGGAAGCCAAAACCCTGGGAAGGAGGGATGAAGGAAGAGGTTGCAGCACCCATTGGTACACTTGAGGCCCTGATGAACCATTGAAGAGCCCTGTGCCTTATCAGTATGTTGGCAGTAGGGCCATAACCCTGTACTGACTGTACCCCATGAGTGTAATTTGCTTCCCTGGCTGTGGGACCTAGTGCCAAAAGGCACGGACCAGATGCCCCTAACACAAGGTAAACAACAGCCAGTGCTTTCATCACCTACATAGTCACCCATCTCGTATACTGAAAAAGAACTACTTCAGAAGCAGTATACCTCATACGTGTTTGAAAACACCTATTAAAAAGTATCCCAAACTTCCCCACACCAAATAAAATATCTTTTCCCCTTGCATTCCTCCTACCTTCCAAAAGTTTCATAGATACCCACAGACTTCTTCCTCTAATACAAGGAACTTAGTATCTCCAATTTTCTGGAGGTGTGTGAGAATACCTGTTATCCAAGGACTTTCAAATACTGCTTTTTTGAAGTTATTTTTTGTACTTTTTCTTTTTTTTTTTTTTTTGTAT
>VZTI01005471.1:488305-525048 GCA_013397865.1 Struthidea cinerea | reverse complement strand
AAAAAAAAAGACAGAAAGACAGAATTGAATTTGGCACTAAAAGTGTATGGTGATAAAAAGATGTATTGATTCAATACTGCTGTAACTGCACACACAATTTACTGGAAAAGAAATATTCAAAACACTGATGAGGTACATAATGAAATATGAAAGAAATATTGGAGTGTGGTATGCTTTTAAGGTACTTAACAAAGTTGGATAGATTATTCAGGTCTCAAGTAAACATATTAACTATCTTAACAAATGGTTTCTTTAATTTTGATGACAGAGCATGAACAAGATAAATGTAACTAGCTAACTGCCAAGAGAGAAATATGGAGCGGGGGATCTGCTTGTTTTCTTTTATATTCAAACACTGTTACTAGTATTTGTGAAAAAAGCAGTGCTTACATTTTTACCAGTTAAAACCACAGAGAAGCATAGGGATATGAACCCAATTGGAAATTTTCATTTTGCACCATGAAAATTAAGAAGAAGAAAAGGTATAGGCTAAAGAGTAACTCCTTGGCAAGATTCATCAATGCTTCTGTAATTTGCTGTACTTTGATTTGAGTATACATGACTTTCTTTTATTTTTAGAACACTAGAGGAGGCTCAGGAGTCAGGATTGTTTCTTTTTTTAACAGAATGAACAAATTAGAAAAGTAATAACTGAATGGTGTACTTAAGAATATACTCATTGCTCCTTGATGCAACTTCAGGGCCTACAGCTGAACTATATCAAGGTTAATTCTGATCTTAGATAACTATGCTCATATACCTAAAAAAATGCTCTGTAATAATTTTCATTCCCATGAAAAGTGCACTCCTTGGCTTTTTCTCTTTCTGCTCCAGAAGGCCTTGGAGGTGTTTGGCATTGGTTTAGGTTTATTTTAATTTTTTTTTATTGTTTAATTTAACACTTTTGGCTATGGCTCTGTATTTTAGATTCTTTTGTCACCCTACTTCCTTGCTATGGCTGCTGCTTGTAAATTTTTTTTAGTAAAACATCATTTAAGACTAGACTAATATACAGTCTTTTTTTTTCTTCTAATTTTTTAATTTCTTAGTATTCTGTTTATAATGTATATGGTAAAGCCTCATTAAAAAAATCACACAGGGTATTTGAAAAAATGTATTCTATACAGGCACTAGCTTCTAGATGGTCAGCATTCTGAAAGAGTTTAGCAGAGCTTAATGTGATAAAGATTTTATGCTATCTAGGGATCTAGGTGTTAAAGTGATGCATTCTGCTCAAGACAATCATGATATATTTTCTATTAACTGTAAAATATAGAGTAAAACAATTCTTGCAACAGAATTAAAGCAAATCTACATCCTTTTTACTATGACCACACCACTATTTTCCACAAAATATAAAATTTGTCTTAAGTGTTTCTACAGAATCACAGTAAAACACAGGTTGGAAATAATCTCCAAAGAGCATCCAACCTCTTTTCACCCAAGGCTGATGTGAAAACACTCTGATCAGGTTGCTCTGGGTAGTGTACAGCTGAGTTTAAGTATCTCCAAGAAATCCCACAGATTCTCGAGGCACCTGGTCCACATTGATTGACCAGATGAAAATGTTTCTCTTGTACCTAGCAAGAAGTTCCCCATGTTCCATCTTGCATCTATTGCCTCTCCTGCTTAGACTGTGCACTTCTGAGAACAGCTTGGCTTCATCTTTCTGTATGGTCCCAGTGGTAAGTCAGTGTTTTGTATTGAAAATCCCCAAGCTGAATTCACTACTTCATATTTGATCTCACAAGAGTTGAGTGGGGCACAAGATCCACTGCTTGAATTGTTGGCTCTTCCATTGTTAATCCAGCCAAGCATGTGGATGGCCTTCATTGCTGCAAAGGTGCACCACTGACTCCTCCAGTTCAACCGATTTTCCTCTTAGAAACCCGGGTCCTGCATTCTGCGAAGCTGCATTCTAGCCAGGCAACACCAAGATTGTAGTCCTGCATGAGTTTAGTCCATCCTAGGTGCAGAAGTCTATGTTTACCAAAGATGAACTTTATTCAGCTCTTGTCATGCCCTTTCTCTGTTTGTGTGGTCCCTTGAACAGTATCCCCATCCTCCAGCCTTTCATCATGCCACTGTTGTCCAGAAATGTATGGGAAGTGCACTCTATAAGAATCCAGTTTGTTACAGAGGATTTCCCAGGACATGAGGTGAGGCTGATAAGCCTGTAGTCTTGAAGATCCTCCTTCTTCCCCATCTTCAAGATGGTGGTAGTTTTTCCCTTTTCCAAATTATCAGCAGCCTAACAAAGACTCCCCCAGCACCCTTGTGTACATTCTGTCTGTCCCCTTGACCTTCTGTTTGTCCATATGGCTTAACTGCATCTTCACTTGATCTTACCTCTATTGCTGGTAGTGTTTTCTCCCGTGGACTCTGTTAACAGACCTGAGGATCTAGGAGGCAAATGGGCAAAGATACCCAGTGAAAAAAAATGAGGTAAAGCAATATTGGGTACCTTGTCTCTCTCCATATCATTTGTCACTATCTTACCATCTCCACTGAGAAGTAGTCCCACATTTCTTTCACCTTCGTTTGGTGCCACTGTGCTTATAGAAAGCCTTTCTGGCTGTCTTTCACATCCCTGACAAGTTCCAGTTCCAGTTGTGCTTTGGCTTTCCTGGCTTCATCTCTGCATGCTTGAGCAATGCTTCTGTATTGCTACCCTATCCCTGCTTCCAGCTTCTGTGTTCTTCCTTCATGTAGTTCAGCTCAATCAGGAGCTCCTTGCTGATCCACGTTGGCCTTCTGCCATGCTTTCTATGATAGTCCTTGAAGTATAAGCTCTCACATTGGACCAGATTCTCTGCAATTCTTTGACATTTTAGTTCTTGATAGTAGTTATTTTTTTTTAAATTTAAATTTCAGCTGATTTAATTTAGCTACAGAGTTAGGTACAGGAAAATCAGTAGTTACACAACTGTGAAGCAGGAGTAAAACTGGAACAAGTCATCTTAGCACCACTTCTTATAACTGCCTGACACTTCTCATGGCTTCCTGCTTAGCAAAACAGAACTTTGCCAAAACTCCAATATTTCAGCTTCTGGTGAAAGTTTTGGGTATACTTCACTTGGCTGTTTCTAAGAATAAGGTTAAGGAAAGAATCCAAACCCCAAAATCAAAAACCATCAACAGAGACCCAACTTTTCCTAAAGAGGAAATGCATGCAAACTTCACTTTGAAAAGCTTAGCGTCACTGTGGTTATCTATACAATTGGGTTATCAGATGTCAGTTTCACTGCTTCCTCCAAAATCCATTCAGATACTGTGAAGAGTGACAAAAAACCATTGCCAGTGAGTGAGTGGTATATACTGTAACTCATAATTCAGGCTGTCCCCTCCATTGCTAATACCTAGCAAAAGCTAAACAACTGAGACAAGGAAAAGCTGGAGGGAGGTATGTTTCCAAATGTGGGTACTAGAATCTAGCATGTTACACAGAAGTGAGGTATAGCATCACCTTCTGCATCAGGATCCTGTTTCTCACAGGTTCTGCTTGCCAGCTGAACTGGCCACTCTGCAGTGCCTGGTGGATCTCAGGGGAAGCACTTGTTTTCCCCTTTTATGAAGTTGATGCTCTGGTTAGAATCCCTGTTTTCAAATATAGACATTTCACAGGAGTGGAAAGTCCCTTACCTTTATTTAAAAAACCCCAACCAAACAAAAAACCCCATAAATAAAATCAGCACCGCTGATATTTTTATAATCTTTAATTATATGCATGTCAAAATATTTAATCTTTTAAAGAATCAAAGTCACCCCAATGTTTCATGGTACAATACTTCTTGGGTATGGTAATATTTGCTTGACTTCTTAAAGTCCACAGCCAGGAGGACTGGTAACATCCTGCTAAAAAAACCCAAAAAGACTCATCTAGGTACTGGACCTTTAAGAGAAGGAATAGTTGGATATAACATTAATATTGAAATACCTGAGGTATTTTACTGCAGCAGGCTTGAACCGTGGTTCAGCATAAAAACACACAGATGCCTAACTTGAACACAACACGGCTTATTAGCGGCATCAGTGAGGTATTGTTAGACTACTTCACCACGCAGGTGGAGGGTGTAATTTTGAAGGCTACTGGAGCACTGTGAATCTCCCAATGTATCACAATTACAGAAACACCCGTGTTAAATAACTTTGCGCTGATTCCCTATGAAAATGCATGGTGTTCAATAGTCCTTAGAATTAAATGCCTTGCCAACAAGCCACAGGTGTACACCACAGGAGCACATGATAATGTAATTGTGAAGGATGTGATGACAGCTCTCCATCCATAATACCACCTTCCCAAGATGCACTCATGCATCTATTTTATATTTAGGTATTTTCTAAGCTTCAGAGTCATCTAAGCAGGCAGCATCAATTCCAAAAGTAGCGCTAACTAGGAAAGAAAAAAACAAAAACAAAAACCAAAACCCCCCATGTAATTCAGGTTTAAAACAGATTGAATCCAGTCCAGAAAGGGACAAAATGCAACCACCACCCACTCACCCCCAAAAGATCCCCACAAAAAATACATGCTAATACTTTAAATAGATAGGATAAATTTGATCCTATAAAAATTGAGGGCCTGCCAAAAGCTTTCCTTACAGAAATTGTTACTACAGAAACTACTGACAAGATAAATATTTCAAATCTTTTGAAATCTTTATAGAAATTTTATTAATCCTTTAAGATCTACAGGTTAGTTTAAAAATTCTATGGCCATTGTATATTTCTCTTGCACAAAAATTTGACTGATTTTTAAATACATTCATTTGGATTCTGCAGACACTGACTGATGTCGGTTCTATTCTATGAAATAGAATTTGTGCAAGGACTAACTACCACTGAAAAATTTGTGAGTCATTACATGATGTGAAAATTCCAGAAATATTTGGACATTTTGATCAGACATCTGTGAGAATTCTGAAGAAAATAACCAAGCGCAGCTAGTAGAGAATCTTCTTCCAAATTATTTCACAATTACAAAAAAAAAAATATATATTATATATGAAGGTTTTTGATCAGTAAACCTCTCAGAAACTTACTGTATCCTAAAAGATTCTATAAAATGATAAAATTATCAGCGGTAATTTGCAAAACACTGATCTCTCCATATTCACAAATGAGAACTGCCCTTTGTTTTATTGTTTTTGTGGAGAGCATGGCCTCAAGGTTCAGTCAGGAAGACTTAATTTTCTCATTATTACAATTAAGACATCCTGCACTGCCAAAGTGGATGACTGGATGAAAGCAATCTCTGTAACTGTATATGACTGGGAAATAGATGTGAACTTGGCTAGCTCCAATAAGAGGAAGAGCCAAGTAAGATGGACTAAGTCTCCTCTTGCTTCTCTCTGCTTTTGGTACCACTTTTGATTTGAATCTTTTCCACAAGCTTAGTTAGTTCATGGCTACACTTACCTGTACAGAAATTTGTATAGCAGCTAAACTGTACAAAACAAGTTTAATAGCTCATGTGTTGTTACTTCGTTTTAATTGCAGAAATCCAGAGTAGCCTCATCCCAAGTAGCTACAAATTTGTGACGAGTTCAGTCCGAATTCCTTCCATTACATTGAAACTTTGCCTTGCCTCCCTTGGGTCCTCAGATTTTCAGTAAGGATGACATTCACTCACCTTTTACCTACAGCCTAATTATTAAAATGTTGAGTAGGAATTCTATGGGGATAAGAATGAGCAAATTTGTCATCCCCCAATCTGAAAATTGCTAGAAGAATGAATCATAGAATCACAGAAGAAACTTTTTCCATCCACAATAGCCACTGTGTGTCAGATTCATGCCATTTAATTACCATAAATCTGAGTCAGTAACTTCTTCCATTAACTTGTATCTCATTGTCCATTGAATTCTGGTGCAAATTCTTTTCTCAAAGTGCTGAATACTGAGTAGGGATGAAATTTTCTCTCACACTACTGCTCTGTAAATGCCTCCCATTCTGCTTTTCTCTCTCATACATAAAGGACAGTTAGAGACTCAGTACTTTTAAACTGCTCTCTCTCTCTCTTTCTCTCTGTTGTGGGAGGGGTGTGTGTCTTCTCAACAAGAGAATCCAGAGTGAGCTTTAGAAAGAAGCATCTATTATGCCACAGTCTTTAAAGAACTCTGATTTTAATAGCTATCAACATGATTGATGATTGATACCAACACTCAGCAGTGGAAGACTTCAGGGGATTAAACTATGAGACTGAAGCTGAAAATCCATGGTCTCTGGTAACACTACAATAAAAGTCACACTCTTTGATGGGTACAGTGGGGCCAGATAACACACACTGACCAATGGACTATGCAATTGCCTCCTGATTTCTGTGGATTTGCTCAGAAAATTCAAAACACACAAAATATATTTTCCCTTGTATTCCACTCCACACATGGTTGATTCGTCATTTCTCCCCTGGATAAAAGAAAATGAATTGATGGCTGTGCCCGGAGAGTGGTGTAAATGGAATTAAATCCAGCTGGAGGCTGGTCATAAGTGGGGTTCCCCAAGACTCAGTACTGGGGACAGTCCTGTTTAATAACTTTATTAATGATCTGGATGAGGGGATTGAGTACATCTCCAGCAACAGGCAATGCCAGCTTGGGTGGGACTGTTGTTCTGCTGGAGAGTGGGAAAGGTACAGAGGACTCTGGACAGGCTGGGTCCCTGGGCTGAGGCCAGTGGGATGAGATTCAATAGGGTCTCATACCTGAGTCCTGCACTTAGGTCACAACAACCCCATGAAATGCTACAGGCTGGGTAAAGACTGGCTGGAAAGCTGCCCATTGGAAAAGGAGGTGTTGGCTGGGGGTGTTGGTGAAGAGGCAGCTGAACATGAGCCAGCTGTGGCCAGGTGGCCAAGAAGGCCAATGGCATCCTGGCCTGTATCAGCAGGAGTGTGGTCAGCAGAGGATGGGAAGGGATTTTACCCTTGTGTTCAGCACTGGTGAGGCCACACCTTGAATCCTGTGTCCAGTTTTGAGCCCCTCACTACAAGAAGGACATTGAGATGCTGGAGTGTGTCCAGAGAAGGGCAGTGAAGCTGGTGAAGGGTCTGGAGCACAAGTTATATTTGGAGTGGATGAGGGAGTTTGGGTTGTTTAGCCTGGAGAAAAGGAGGTTTGGGGGACCTTAGTGTTCTCTACAACTGCCTGAAAGGAAACTGTAGCAAAGTGAAGGTCCGTCTCTTCTCCCAGGTAACAAGTGATAGGAAGAGAGAAAAAGGCCTTAAGTTTATCCAGGGGAGGTTTAGATCTTATATTAGGAAACATTTCTTCAGAGAAAGATTGTCAAGCATTGGAACAGGCTGCCAAAGGGAAGTGGTGGAGTCACCATCCCTGGAAGTAATTGAAAGATATGTAGATGTGGCTTTTAGGAATACGGTTTACTGGTGGACTTGGCAGTGCTGAGTGAATGGTTGGACTTGATGATCTTAAAGGGTTTTTTCCAATGTAACTAAGTCTATGATTCTCCGATTCCCTTTTCTTTGCTTTTGCACTGTTGATGTTTTCCTGTAATACACTATATTTGTCAGACCAGCTTCTCTTCCTGCTCAATCTTGTAGTCAAACCCTAATCCTGCTCTTTTGAACATCACAGTCTAAGGTAATTCGGTATTATGAATTCTTTTTCAAGTCATAGAAGAGGATAAGACAGGTCATGAAGAAACAAATCTTTGCTGACAAGTAAATAGCTTTGATAACCTAATTGCTAAGCATGACAAAAATCAAAAGATGTGGAAATTTATTTAACTAAGTAATATTTCATTATTTGTTTGCATGCTTCTTATCAGTGCTTTCATATGGTTATAGAGTAATAGACCAATGTTTCTGTCCTGAATCAGATTAAAAACAAGGCCCAACTAGAGACACAAAAAATCCCACACTTAAATATATCTGTGTTGTAGTCCCACGTACTTGAAAGTCCGTGGTTATAAAAGAGACAGCTAAGCACATACCTAAGTCCTTAG
This sequence comes from Struthidea cinerea, assembly GCA_013397865.1. Taxonomy (NCBI): domain Eukaryota; kingdom Metazoa; phylum Chordata; class Aves; order Passeriformes; family Corcoracidae; genus Struthidea; species Struthidea cinerea. The sequence continues at coordinate 517,086 of VZTI01005471.1, read as the reverse complement.
AGGATCAGGGAATCTAAATAAAAATCCATGGCCCTTTGAATGGAGTGCACTGGCATCAACTTCTACCCATATTTTCTAAAACATGGCATTAAGATATTCTCAAAGAGTGGTATAGATTTTTCTAGGAATAATATACACCATACTCTGAAAATTTCAATAGTTACCACCTATCCTGAACAAACTCCCCCCGTTGTTTTGGGATCTGGTTAACATATATTGAAGAACATAACATATAATCAAGAATACAGTTTATATTGAATTAAGTGTACGCTTTAAACATATATGAAAAAAATATGCTGGCTAAATTATTGAGGTGGTTTAATTTGAGAGATATAGAAAATAACAGAATATAACACATCAATGGTGATGAGGTAAGCCAGTCTTCAAGCAAATCTATTTATTCAAACAAAGCTGATTTCTTAGTGTTCATAATTTTAAGTTCCATCCATCCATCCATCCATCCATCCATCCATCCATCCATCCATCCATCCAACCATCCATCCATCCATTCAGCCATCCATCCATCCCTTCACCCACCCACCTTTTTTCCCACTTGCTGTAGCAGCACAGTGGGAACAAGAGTACTACTGAAATTTAAAGGCATTTCCCTTTTTCTCAAGCAGATTAAAACTAAATAAAAATATGGGGACTCACCCACAAAGATTTTTAAATGTTTTTTGAAAATTTTCTTCCACTTCACATCGCTGTAAAAGAATCATTAATTTAAAGAATCTTGTGTATTGCCTCCTTCTTTAAAGTAATTTTTGTCTGCGTTCTTTCTTCATTTAAACAGATGATGTTTGGTTACAAAAAGTTTACAGATCATTGTATTCATGGATGCTCCCAGGCCTCTGCACACGAGTAAGTAGAGCAGATATGCATGATCCCTGTTTAAGATAATTTCTAGGTTAGATCTGGTAAAAGCCTGAAAATTGGTACCTCAGTGGATGCACTTACAGAGACCAAAAGGACAATAGCTGTGCAGCTAGACCTGTAATCATGGTAACAGTTAAAAATAAATTAATTCTGTCTACATCTTGAAATTCCTTTCATGTCCAGGGACAGCAGTGTTAAATGAGTTTCATAAGATGGTTACATATTGTACTGTTGAATTATTTTTGGAAGAGACTTATCTTAAAGTAGACTGATAGTTTTGGTAATTTCTCCTGTGTATAGAAAGATAAAAGTAACTTGGATTGCACTCTCTAGTTCATTCAATACTATATCAACTGCTTTGATATTTTATGAAATATTAGCTGCATAAAATTAAAGATTGTTTTTTTCACATTTCCATTAATCTGAGGCTGCATGCAGCTGTTTCTTGGAGGAAGAAAACACAAGCACCGCACTGGTACACAGCCTCTAAATACCTTTATATTGGCAGCATGACCGATTTCTATCACTAATACCCAAAGCAGGGCTTATCATGATCTTCCTTCTTATCTGCTTTCCAAAGAAGTTTATGAATGCTGATACATAAAAAGAAAGCTGCATAAGTACAAGAATACACACACACTCTGGAGAATGTTAAACAGAAGATAAACACGTTAGCTGTTGCATTCTGGATATCTATGTCCTGTTTCTGCTAGTGAAAACCAGTTTGATGGTTTCCTTTTAGTCTTAGTTGCAGCAATCATAAAATATTGATGCTATTGGCTGATTCCCTTTAAAAAGAGCATCTTGTGAAGATCAGGATGGAGACATGCATGCAGAACTGTGCAAAAAACTTTTGAGCATTGTCATTTCTTCCATTTCGTGAACGCTAACCTAGTGTAAAAATATCTTAAAATATCAAATCTCAGTGAAGAAAAAAATTTTCTTGCTGCTGCATCTACAGGCAGGTCTACATTCTTGTTCTCATAACAAACTGCTAACTAGAGAAGAATGATGTTTCTTCTGTAGGAAATTCTCTGCACTTTGCCTTAGAAGGATAATGCAGGAGAAAAACTTAAGACTGCTCCACTTGTGAATGTGTCTTAACACTAAACTATTTTCTGTTTATAGAGACTGTCAGAGAATGGCTATCATTGAAGTGGGAAGGCTAGCTGTCTAACTGAGACCCATCCAATTTCCCATCATACTCAACATACCTTGTGTCATCTGGTTTGAATCCCCAAGATTATAAGTAAATTTATATCTGAAGTGGGGGCCCAAACATGCAATTTCCCACCCCTCTACTTCTGTATCCCTGTACCTTAGTTTTAAAAATGGAAAGGAAAGCCTGTCCATCAAGACTGAAAGAGAACAGCAATGTGATCTGACAGCTTCTCACTATTGATCCTTTAGGAATCAAGGTTCTTGCATGGGCCATGGCACACATCTGGTACTCATCATAAACTCAGTATTTCTGTAGCTAGGCAACGATGTGCAGAGGGTAATACCTGCTGAAGACAGAATAATCAATGAATGTGAAGTGTTCCAGCACCACAACAGCACAATATTTTAGCAATTGGACTCACTGTGATACACTTCTGATTGCTAATGGTGCATCCAAATTTAGGTAAACTAGCCCAGTGTGCAGCCCAGTTGCCATTTTGTGATGGCAGGTAGCGCAGAACATTATAGATAGTGATGCAGGAGATTTTCCTTTTCTTCCTTTTTTTGCTAGCGTAGAAGTCCTTCAAAATGAACATATATGCCTGCCTCTGTGTGTTTGTGTGTGCGCATGTTCACAGAAAATTATAATATGCACCTTTGGTAATCTTCATATAATCTTTACGTGCCATGAGATTTAATAAGATTTTCATGCTGATCTTGTAATTGTTTGCTTTTAAGTCTTGCTGTTTTTCTTTGGGAGCAAATGGCCCATGGCTGCAAGAACCCAAAGTTAATGGCACTGAGTTATCTCTTAACCATTTTCCAGGTTAACTTGGGGCCAGTTATCTGTGCATACCAAATTAAATCCTAGGATGCCGCATCTAAAGAGTGTGGATTCACTTGTAATGTACAGTAACCTCAAGTTACAGGTTTCTAATATTCATTAAAATATTTCAGTAAATACTGAAAGACAAATAACCCTCGCAGACTGGAAAAAGTCTATCAGGTTAAGGGTACAACTCAAGTTTTCATGGGAAATGAGATTAGACTAAACAGAAGTCATAAGAATGCTTTATTATAAACTAAAGTGTAATAAGAGTAGACATGCTAATCCACTATCATAGTTGATATTTACAGTGCTAAACCCAATACATAGCCAGAGAACCAAAACACTATTTATTTTAGTAAGACAAGAATGAATTTGTTCTCAGTGTTTCTCAGCTTCTGGACAACTCCTTTTCATCAGATTGCTAAAAAGAAAGGATGCTGATTATTGTATCTGGCAACAGCTTGGGAAAATGATATATTAGTGAGTGGAAGTTGCTGGATTTTTAAGTCACTTACAAAATTATTTGAAAAAGTCAGTGTCCCAAAGACATTTCACTTCTGAGACCTGGTGTGACCACTGACAGGGAAAGGACAGAAAATTTAATACAAAATTAGCAGTAGAAGTAGACAAGACAAAAAAATCTGTGAAGAAGGGCCAATGTGGCAGGTGAGTATTCTCTTTTGTGAATGGTGGAAAAAATACTGAATGGTATTTTTAGAAGCCTGAAAGTTAGCTGAAGAGCCTGGCAAGTGACAAAAAGAGGCAGCAAAAAATATTCAGTGGGAAACATCTAGAAGAGAAGCTAGGAAAAAAATACAGTTTTGAAGAAGGATTTCTTTATTATTATTCTCTAATTATTGTTGGTTGTTGAAGCTTTAAACAAGTTGGAAGCAGACATTTTCTTTGCAAACAAAAGTAGGTTTTTTTGTAGCTCACAACGACTTTCCTTTTTTCACTGTTGACCAGTGAAAAAAAGAACCAGATAACATTTATCAGCTCTCTGAGAGCTTGATCCAGCACCACTTGAGTCAACAGAAGTTTTTCTAGTGACCTCAAAAGGCTGAAGATCAAGCAATGAATGAATGAAATGTCTTCCATGCATGTGCCAATAATAACAAACTCATCCCATACCCTGGGAGTGCATCTGATCCAATATCCTCCCCCTCCCCAAAACACAAAGTGAAGTGAAAGACATGATAAGCACCCAGCTGCAGCTGTGACATCTTAATGGATCTCATGTCAGAAGGTAATACAAAGCTATTAAAAACTCCCAGCATAACCCACTTGTTACTAACGGAAACCGAACATTACAGCTTTATACTTTCACAAAATCCTGTAAATAATAACGTTGACTGTGAGACACATGCCTGCCCATTTTAGGGTATTAGATTTACCATCTTAGGAGCAAGAAAAAGAAAACATAATCAACAGGTAAATGTTTATTAAGTGGAAAAGAGCAGATAAGTGCAAAATGCACTGCTGAGGTAACTGCCATGCAACTCTGCCAAATTTAAAGGAGGCAATTAAGCTAGTTCCTTAAGTTGGCAATGCTGGGTTAGTTTGTGTGAACCAGCATAAGTTCTTTTCTTCAGCTTTGCACATGATAATTATATTTCAGATGGAAAACAACATTTTGCTCTTTTAATTGTAGAATATGCCTATAAACAGCCAATGAATCCTTATTATTTTTTATTCATACAATTCTAATTCTACCTTACTTTGGCTAGGGCTATAATATTTTAATTTTACTTAACTTTTGTATTTAAATTTAACACATATATAAAGGGCTAGAGCATCCACTCTGATGTTTTTTGAGAATTACTCTCAATTCAAAATGTTTTCTAATAAAAAGTATCACATTGTGATAAACTGTGTGGGCTTAGATACAAGTTTTGTGTTAAATTCTTCACAAATATAGTCACCTACATGTATTACTTAATGGTTGTTCATGATGCTGACAATATTCTTAATAGATACTAAATGCATTGCACAAGGTGTCTGTTTAGTGACCAAGCATAAGGTTATAAAAGCCTGCTACTTATTTCAGGCATGGGAGCTGAGTTTTAGCTAAAGAGGAATAAGCTGCTAATGCTGGAGGCCTTAGATCATCATTAACTATTTAATAGATTATCCTGATTTGCACACTAGGATTTAATCTAAGGCTTTATCTTTAACCTCTTTCTAATCTTAAACATGTATAATACAGTTTGAAGTCGATTTGTGAACTTCATACTGACCACATACCAAATGCTGGGTAATACAGCTGAAAAACTGCTAATGTATCATGACTGTAACCTTCCTAGATGCTACACTTTTTTACAGTTTTTAGGAAGACCTTAAACTGTGAACTTCCTCAGTAGACCCAGGCTGCAGGCAGAGACACCGGGGTGCGTGTGGAGGGGTGAATATCACTCACTGCTTTCCCTCCACTAGTGTACAATAGACTGAAATAGTCTTATCCTTTCTCTCTTTATTGTTAACTTCCTACACAGAAGCTTTCATGCTGGATTCTGTTTAAACAATGCGTCAGGGGACAAACCTGCAGAAGTTGTATAAAAAGAATAAATTGGCAGTGGTGAAATCTAGAGTTCATGAACTAGTCCTGAGTTGCTTTAAAAGTTCATATATAAATTTTAAAACTTAGGCCAGTGAAAAACTGAGAGGGGCAATGGATTACATAAGGGGATATGACTTCATAGATAGTGACCCAAAATATATGCAAGATATGAAAAATGAAAGAAAAATAAGATATATTGAAGACAAAATGCACATATGCTGCATATGATCATCTAAACATAAACACGCATATTTTCAGGCACAACAGACATTGTTTTGTTAGAACACTCCAGACATTTTACTTCTCCCCTAACCACTTGTGTGTGCAGCAGTCAGATCAAAGCATCAAAATGTCATGCACTTCATGCCTGAAGTCTCCAACATGTTTTTCTCTGCTGAGGGTAAACAGGCCAAGGAAGATGCTATGCTAGTTAGCTTGAGAAAAAAGCAAAATGCAAAAAGCTTTCTTTATTCACAGAACCATTGAACTGACACTGCAGCAATTAAAGAAGACAGGACTACAAAGCATATCCTTGGACTGTACCTCCTGGCTCAGACTGAGTCCTTGCATGTTAGGAAAGTTTTGTATGAAAGGTCAGAGTTTAACTTGCTTTTTGTTAGTCATTTACTTCACTCTGCTGTTTATGACTGCTGTCCATGACTGATTTGGAAGCTGAAAACATAGGGATTCTCATGATCTTTGTTTTGCTGTACTTTCCCCACCACTTTGATTGTAGACAGAGAGGAGTTAGTTCTAGATTTTTTACCCAAAATAGACATGGCTATTTAGCTTCCATTTTATTCTTAAAATATTACTGAGGAGGAAAACAATGTGAAGAACCATCTATTTTTCAATAAAGGTTAATGTAAGAAAGTGCAGGCCCTGCACAGCTGCTACAAAAGGAGCACAGGAATGCATGGGCTCTGAAAAACTCATATCAAAGAATCCTTATTTTACTTCCCTTTTTACCATGTCTGTGACTGCCATCCAGAGGGACCTGGACAGGCTGGAGAGGTGGGCCCATGCAAACCTCGTGAAGTTCAACAAAATGAAGTGCAATGTCCTACACCTGGGTTGTGGCAATCCCAGGAACACCAACAGGTTGGGCAGAGAAGTCACTGGGAGCAGCCTTAAGGAGAAGGACTTGGGAGTGATGGCTGATGAAAAAATTCCGTGATTGTATTCACAGTAGGGATAGATGCCTCTAAGACTGTGAACTAAAAACTTAACTGATTGCTAACATCTCTGCACAAGAAAGATGTCTGATACTAAAATCAACAGTTGGAAAAACTCCCCCAAATAATCAACATCCTGCTGGAAGAAGTGGTTACAACTCCAAAAAAATAAGCAGAGTACTTGATCCCTGGTCTTTCATGAAAATAAAAGTTTTTTACTTTTACCATAGTAAATAATTTGTAATACAGATATGAGTCGACCTGTATGTTGGATGAAGTTTTAGGCTTTCAGCAGAAAAGAATCCAGTCCAATTTTGAGGCCTTAAAGATCCCTAAAGCAATTGAATTTTGCAGTTTTTATCCAGCTCCCTAGTTGACAGAATACTATATCTCAAAGCTTTATACATAATCGACAAAAAATTTTCTGTCAAGCTCAATTCTGCAGACAGAATTATCTCTCTCTCAGAAAGAAAAGACAATCCCTATAGATCAGGTCTGAATCATGGGTAGGATAGAGATGTTCTCAACCTCCCTGCCATGTCTAGTAAGCCCAAGGATAAATATAAGTCTTCAATGTCCAGTGCTTTTATAATACCAAGAGTTTTGCTCTATTCTTTAAGAAGGAGTAAATCCCCTTTAAAATAATGATGGAAAATATGCGGAAAGGCCTTGGGTGCCTAAAAAGAATATGCTAGGGAATGAAACAGTTTGCATAAGCGATAAAAATACTTTTGGTAGCGTAATAACATTACTTAAACTGGAATAAGTCTTCCTGAACCTGAAGGAAACTGGTTCGCTCTAGGGTAATCTCAATCACTGGCAAAGGCACAGGGAGAACTTTTGCTGCTGCACAGTTTCCTCTCTATCACAGCCAGTTTTATTCACACAGCTGTATCTGGTCCTTATCTAATGTAAGTCAGCACATTTTATTTTGTATAATCTGAATGATACACAGTTAGGACCCAGGAATGGAAAAACCCTAGGGAGCATTGCTTATCGCTCCTCATAGTTTTTGGTTTAGGGTTTGGATATACTCGGTATACCTCCTCCATATAAACACATGTGACCATAAGTGTTCCTACCTAGTCTCCCAAACCTCCACAGGAAGGTAATAGGAACATTATTATGTATGTATAAACATATCATCCATTGTCAAACATTAATTTACTATGACACTAACTTGCTATCTACAACAGCAGTTTATCATCCTTAACACACGATAATTTCAAATAATTTAATATTTTTTATCCAAGGCAGTGAAATTACAGAATGGTATTTTTAGAATTCAATATAATGAAAAGAAAGTTCAGAATTAATGAGAAGAGCTAAGTGAGATATGGGAAGCAACTCAAAGCAGCTACATAGCGAGGTCAAAAGACCCCAAACAAAACAAGATGAGTTGTGATCCAAGGAGACAGGAGGACAGCTGTTAATGGCAACATGGCAAAGAGAGATCTGAAAAAATGTTTAAAAAATATATATGCAAACCCTTCCTAGAAACTTTTAAACTCTCAAAATAAGAGGAATCACAGCATCAGGGTAAGCTTTAAGAATATTGCAGATGAGCATTTTTCCAGATCACTAAAACCATACACATGCAGAGGGGACAGAAAGGGAACAAAGAAAACAGAAAGAACAGCAAAGCTGCCAAGCAGAACAAATGTCAGAAGTAAATGCACAGGAGACAAAATAAAAACCTGAACAACAGTAAAGGTCAAAGACATAACATATTTTTTTATGGAGAGAAATTTGAGGGAGAAATAAATATTGAGACATAGATCAGCACAAAACTGTATATTAAAGAAACACTTTATTGTAATGTATTAAAGGAATTTACTGTATTCAAACTGTATTAAACGAAATAATGCTGTCCCTGTTAGACTAACAAGAAGTAATAAACATGTGAAAGAGTCACCTGATTACAGAATTGGCATAACCTGAAGGAAAGAAAGTCAGTATGTTTATCGCCCATAAACAGATGTGTTCCTATGTTCAGCTACAAAAAAATTGAAAAAACAACATGAAAATGACATGACCTTTCAAACTTTTTACTTACATTCTCTATGGGAGTGAAATGCTGTTGCTAGTGATAAAAGCATAGCCAGAGAATCTAATGCCATGGACATATGGCGCTTGATTATACAATTTTTTTTTTTTAAATTTTATTAAGCAATATTAACATGTCTTAAATTTCATTGCTATTAGCAGAACTGAGGAAAACTTGAATATACCATTTTAGGTGTTCAATTTCTTGACAGAACAGTTGTTTTTTTCACTGTGGTAGCTCAGCTGAAGATCACTTACAGTGGTGGTAATGGCATTAATCTAATTCTACTCCTTGTGGTATGACAGAAGCACTGCCTGGAGAAGTGGAATCAAACCTGGTTTTCAGCCGACTTTGTGTCTGCTCTTTTCTTCTGCTGGCATAAGTTCAACATATAGGTAACTTTGAATACGTGGAGGGGCTTGACATTACAGCTCTGTTCAGACTCCGTGTGACTACTAGGAGCCACTGGAGGTGAGAAAGCAATCTCTGCCGCTGATGTTGCAATCACCTAGGAAGAAAATAAACATTGCATTTCTCAGTTCACACACACTTAACATCACACTGATTTCATGTGTTCTACCAAGGTGGCTACAAACCTTAAGCTTTTTCTCAAATGATGAAAATTAGTTTTATTCCTTAAAGTTAAGTAGTTTAAAATTGTTACACCTCATGGGTATTGGTCCCTGCAGGTAGCATTTTTTTTCAGCGTCCACATCTGTTAAAATTTCCAAAACTGTCCAATATGGGCCACATTTAGAGTCACATTTTGTCTAATGGCAAGATACAGCTGTATTGCCTCTGCTGCTGGAGAGGAACAACTTTCAGGCTGCTCCAAGCACATGGGGAGCATGTGTACATTTTACACAAAGTAGTGCACAATTTTCCCACTTCTTGGATATTCCTCTATGAGACACACCCTTGAGAAAAATATGAAAGAGCAAATAAGGGTTGGAGTGCTCTGATTTCTCCTCCCCATTCCCTAATCCTCCTCAGTGTCCTATTCCCAGAAAAGACAGAGGGAACAATTTGTCTACAGACTCCATAAGCACAACGTGTCTGGGGAAAAGTAGCCTGGCTAACCAGGCTGCATCTTTCTAATGATGGCTTACAGCTTTGGATCTTGAGCTGGCTTGCATTCATCTGCATTGGAAAGCACATATATCGTGTATCAGCACACAAACAACTGTGCAAATATGCCTTTCTTTCTCAATGTTTGGTGGCTTACAACAATCATTCATGACTAGAATGACCGCAACATTTTTGAGGCTGAAGAAAAAGCCTTAAAAATTCTAATTTACTGACTTCACTGAGTATTCCTAAATAATAGATTTACTGGTTGGGTACTGATAAACATGCAAAATTTTTAGTTAATTACTGACAGCAGAATAAACCTTATGCTCCCCGACATGCTCCTGTGACATTAACATTTCCTTTCAGTTCTCTGTCATGGACTTGTTGATCAATGCTGAAGTTAACTTTGTTTAACTTCATCTTGAAGTTAAAATGAAAGGGTTTTCCTAAGGGAGTTGAACTGTTGTAATTATAATATCAGGCTCAGATAGTGTAATTATAGCTTAGTTTTAAAGCAAGAAAAGTCCATTTCAGTTGTGGTAGATTTCGTGTGTGTTGGTTTCAGCACAGAGGTTGAAGTGAGTCATAAATCAAAAGTGCAATCAGAATGACACACAGCACATGCCCCCTCTTCCTTCTCCTTTGTTTAAAGCATCTGTTGCTGGCTGGGTTACTGCTGAGAAAGACATTAATTTTCCACTGTTGCTTCAATAACATGAAGCAAGGTGTTTCCCATAGGCCAAGATATTCTCATCCTCAAGTGCTGCTTGTGTGCTTCTACAACTTGTTATATTCTTGAAGGAACAGTAGAATACTGAAGATTTGTCACACGGATGTGCTTTTTCTGATCACCTTGATGAAATATTTTATTGGAAAGACTCCAAATGAATAATTATGATTTTTTTTTACTTGATTATTGTCAAATTTGTTGTGCTAATTCTACAGTTTAGATTACATTTTGACTTTTCTTCTAATAAAAGTCTAATGCATTAATATTCAATGCTGTATAAATACATAGAAGGTTTAAGTGTGGCACAAATGAAAACTCCTTATGCCTTCAGCAAATGTTTTTCTGAACTTTTAATAGATTTTTCCAAATCCTGCTTTTTCATTCCAGTTCATGACAAAAATACATTTTGAAATGCATTTTGAAACGCTGAACTGGAAGCTTTAAAAAGACTGAAAAACAGCAACAGCTAAATGACTGTACTTCACTGACAGTTACTTTTTGCTATTTCTGGTTTTCTTCTTGAACATTTATCAAGTGCCTGACCAGTTCTAATAAGCGGTGGCAAAAAGATCTCTAAAGGCTCAGAATTTCAATGGTGTTTCTGTGAGGAACTAAAGTCATAATTTTTTTTTTCCCAAGAGATCCAATTTATCCAAAGAAATATTAAAGGAGTAAGCATATTGCATGTTTTGGTTCTGTTTGTTCAGTTAGACTATGAGCAGTAGATATACTAGGATATCTCTTTGGATAGTGGGATAATTTTGTTAATTGTTGGAAAATGTTTTTCCTGTTTTATCTAAACTAGTTTTTCTGCTTTTGCTTCTGGTCTGATTTCTAAGAAACTCAGCAAACTTTTAGTAAACTTAGAAGACTTCTTCACAATTAAATTTAACAAAATTTTAAAGAAAAAGAATGCCAATATTTAACCATTTCCCCAGTCCAAACTAGCACAAATTAAATGTCAAAGTGCTAATACAAGCCTGAATGAGCTCTGACTTGTAATCCATATGGCACCATATTACAATGTAAATGTATAGAATTTAAGTTTGTTGTTTTGTTCTCCTTTGGCTCTGTTTTCAAAAATTCTCAGGCAGAGGATATCTACAGATGCTTCCTTAGAGACACAGTTGCTTTGAGCTCCTGAAAATGAAATCCACAGTGCATCAGTGCAAGCTATTGCCCAAAAATGTGGCACAGTGGGGAATCATGCTCTATGTTTGACCTTTTTTTTTATTTTTTTCTTTATTTTTATTTTCTCTCTGTGTTTTATGCTTTGCTTATATGATGCATTTCTGAGGAAAACAAAACCAGCAACCTCAGGATTCCTTCTGGCAGGACAGGACAATTTTAGTAGCTAAAACAAAATACACACATTTGTTCCAGGCAGTAACTAGGGCTCCAACTCTGCTACAGCAGTACCAACATGGAATACAAGCAGTTCCCTGCACAGGCGGAGCTCACACAAAACCATAGGCTTCTACTGCGTCCCTTCAGATGGAGCTTAAGAAGCAAAGACACTGTTATTTCCCAAAAGGTACAGTTCCTGATAGCACAAGCTGGGCTCAAAGGAACAAATACATGCTTTTTTATGTTGCCTTTTCCTCTGGTTCAGATGGAAAGACCCTCCCAATGTTAAAAGTGTCCACAAAGTAAGATCAAGTGAAAAAGAGTCAAAAGGAAAAGGAGTTGTATTTTAATAACAGACTCCAGCAAAAGAAAGGAAAAAAAAAAGACAGAGTGCATGTCTCCAAAACCTCAATGTGTTTTGTCATTAAATATAATCATATGGAATTTGAGGTGGTTATCCAAAGTACGTTGTCAGACAAGAGCGATTTTCACCNGCCGGGGCTGCCCGGCCCGGCCCCGGGCGGTGCCAGCGGCTGCAGCGGCCCCAGCGCAGGGCACGGCGGAGCCCCTCAGCCACGGGCGGGCGGGCGAGAGCCCCGGGGAAAGCCTGGGCAAGGGAGGGCAAAACGCTGCCCGGCAGCCAGGGCTGAGCGGGAGGAAACAACCCTGCGAGCTCGGAATTTGAGAAAAGAAGGAGGGCAGAGGTTTCTCAGTATCTATTTTAATTGACAAAGAATTAAATTTGTTTTCCCCAAGTGAAGATCTGGCAGATCAATCAGGTGTCCTGATTCAGACAACCACATCCTTTCTCTGTTTCAGTGTTTCCTAGCTGTTGGATTTACTCCTAAGTGGTTTAGACAAAAGGAAGCATTAACACCATGTATTTAGGCTGCCTGAGAAAAGAAGGAAAGGTCCATCCTTTCAAAATACAACAACAAGAGCTGCTTCCATGTCCTGTGACAATTTCATTTGATCTGTACCACATTACGAACTGCTATAGGAATTAAGAATTCCTCAGACGATGTTTTACCTGCTCGGGAACAGCTCACACTGCCCTAGTTTCTGCTGATGTCAGTCTATTTCCTTTGCTGATGTGCACGAGGTCATTTCATTCTGGAAAGATTAAATCTAATGCTAGTATGAACTAGTCAAATGGCTGGTAGGGCTGTTAAATAGGTTTGTATGGCCTGTCTATAGGGATCTCAGAATTCAGTTAAAATTAGGATAAATTTTAGTTTTAATGAATCAGTAACCAGGCACTGTTCATGACTATTAATTATTGATATTTCAGCTCCACAGGTCCTAGCTAATAAGAGAGTTTTATTGTGCAGTATAACTACACCTGTCATGAGACACTCCTTCTCCTAGCCTTGAAGTTCAAATGGAAAAAGAGATAAAGGCTAAGAAAAGAGAAAGAGAAAAAAAAACCCAGCACTCAAATATGAAAGTAGTTACACAAGATCATGCTCCAAGATCAATGGCAGAAGAAGGGACAGAAGCAGCTTTTTTAAGTCTGAGCCACGTGATGGTCACACTGAGCCCAAATGTCTTTGCCACACATGAACGCAAGGGAACAGAGATCCCTTACTGCCTCAACCATTAGCTGTATTCTGTCCCTGAAAACTCAAATGCTTCCAAACGCACCCACAGCTTCTTCGGTTTGCTCCACTTCCTCTGCTAACTCCAAGTCATTATGCTGCTGATGGATTTTTCCAGGAAGAAAGTGTTATCCTTCCCATAAAACAGGACAGGCAAAACAAATACATGACAGCATGTATGGAAAATAATGCAAGTGCTTTGGCTGCTCCATTTTCTGCCTGCTCCAGAAAATTTTCTCTATTTTCCAGTCCACCAGCTCTGGAGAGGGGAAAAAAGCATATGTGTCTTGTGTACATATGTCTCTTGGTAGGGACAGCCAGAGATTGGCACAGAGGACAGGAGGTATATCTGCATATGCCACTTTCCTCTTCTTTCCTTGTAGATCCATCTAGTCAGATCTAAGACAAGGCCAGAGTGCACCATTTTATCTCATGCAGGAAACTGCTCTGGAGTCATACACTGAATCTGTTACCTTCTAGAGTCAGGGTTTTGCCACTGACTTTTGTAGAAATTGGGTCTGGTGGGGAGAAGGATGATTTAGCACATAACACAGTGAAGAGCTTTTAACCAGATACTTTGCAATTTAATAAAGAGTCTGTGCAATATTTCTAAGTTGACGAGGGCAAACCCTGTTAGGATTGAATTTTTAATTAAAATTGTTACTGCCTTTTTCCCCTTTTGGTGTCAAATAGATCATTTACATATTCAACATAATTTCCCTTAATATCTAAATAAATGTTCCACTTAATGAAAGCATTTAAGCAACTTTTTAATGAAACAGTGAAATGTAATATATAGGGCTGAGACTAATTTTCTTGAATTTTAACACACACATGGAACATGTTATGAACTAAGAAAAATATTTTGAACCTGATGGGCTGTAAATTACAACCCTTGGTGTATATTCATTTTTAATTAATTTTCTTAGTCATCCTCCATAATCCTAATAGCTACTTGAAAAAAACTGTAGATGCCTTGGGGCAGGCAGGGAGGGGTTTGAGGGGGGATTGTACATTTATATTTCTGAGATGTTTAAGAAAAGCTTATTAGCTAAGAGAAATAAATAAATTACAAAATATTTCAATAGTATACTCAACAGAAAGGCTGCTCAGGTTTTACTTTTATGTTAAGCTAGTGTCTTTTTTCTCTCTCCATGAATACAGTCAGAGATTTATTTTTTTCTTAGTATCTTAAAATATACCAGTAAAGAAATATTCTCTCTTTGGTTGCATTTCTTGTTGAAAAACCCTATGTTTAAGAAATATCACTGCAGTGATTAGAGAGAGAACATATTATCTACCTAAACAGGCACGTTAAACCATTAGAAGAGTGGCTTAGAGGTTTTAAATGATTTACATAACAAACCACAATTAGAGATAAGTCTTTCTGCTCAGAAATTCTACCTCTACCAGAGCCGATTTAAGCTCTAAAGAGGCATATTACATAGCTGCCTGATTTCTGAAGAAATCAATAGTTTTTGTTTTTCTTGTGGGGCTTTTTTTCCACTGCTGGCTGATGTCATCTTCATCAGAGTGAATGTTTTTAATAGATGTTTCTCTCTAATTACATTTTACGAATACTGTCTCTTTAGAATTTTAATGTAAGCTTCTTTTATTGTTTATGACAAAAATAGCTTGTGAAAGAATACAGAGGATTTTTTTTTTCCCACAAAAGGATATATAGCACACAAACATTTCTAACAAACAGCATTATAAGTTACTCCCCCATATAGTATAACTTAGTGTGATACATGCCTTCCAGTGATGTTATTTTAGTGATCCAGAACTTGCTAGCTGGAGTTCACAACCTATACATTTCACCTAGCTTTTCAGGTTCACTTCACACAGATACGGTTCCAGATGAACTGCAGTGCAAACAAGTTCCACTTCATCTTGATTAGTGTAATTTCATCTAGGGACCAATTAAATTGACCTCTATGTGGTAAGACTAAGACCAGAGTTTCCCTTTCCTTTGACTGTAAGATAAAGATGTGAGTGGTCAAGAATCTCATTGCCATAAAAACATATCCTTTGGGCATATATAGGAACTGCATGCATAATGAATGCAGTAATCAAGAACATCCAAGACTTAAAGGAGCCAATTTTTTGTTGAATTTTAATAAGCCTTCATGTGGTGAGATATGAAAAAGTGTTTCTTTTCCTAAACATCTTAAGCAGAGACAACTGCTCAGTTACACTCCCTGGGGTCAGGAGCAAAGCAGTCTGCTGAGCTCACCTCCAAGTGCTCACAAAATGCCAGAACTGCCTGAGCAAAATTCTTGTGTCTTTAAGTTAAGAGATGTTACCAGCCTGACTTCTGCACAAAAGTAGCCTTTGGTGAAAAGCAATCTGCAGGATGGTTTGGGTCCTTATGTTTCTCAACACCCCGTTGTGCAAGACTGACTAGCGACGTTTTTTAGAGAATAAAACACACTGTGGATGGTATTTTACATTCTGAGGATGTTTTCAAAAGGTTAGAGAAATGATTTTGGATGTTACAAACTTCTTTATTGAGTATCCAGCGCTACAGAACAAATGTTGAAAGAAAGAATCAGTAAATGACAAGCAGAACAAAAAGCAAACATGGTTTTAGCACATGTAGGTTGTGACATTTATCTGATATCTTTCTTTGAAAAAAGTCAAGGACATTGCTTTGATAAGGATTTGCCAGACTAGGAAAATATATTTAACTTAGGAAGGGAACAAACTAAATGAGAGACAACAATAGCTCACGTTAAAAATTGGGATATCAGGTTCAAAGGCAGTTACAAGAAAACTTTCTGAAGGGTCGATGCCAGGTTCGGACTTAAACATTCTCATTGAGGATCCTGGCACTACATTCAGCCTGATAATTCTGTTGATTATGTAAAGTAGATGTACTGTCAGCACAGGAAAAGATCAGAATCTTACTCTAAGAGAAAAGACCTTGAGGACTGACACAAGGAAATGGCATGAGATTTCATAGAAAAGTGCAAGGTCATGCATTTGAGGATTAATAACAAGAATTTCCTCCTTCACATGGAAAGTCATTAGTTGGAAATGTCAGAGGAAGAGCAAGATCTAGGTGTATTAGTCAATTATAAGATTACTATGACCCATCTCTGTGAAGTAGCCATGAAAATGTCAAAAGCAATCCTAGGATTTTTCAGCCAGGTATTTCACAAAGAAATATGGAAGTATTAATGTCATTGGAGCAGGCACTCCTAATATATCACCTGGAATGCTGCATATAATACAGGTCCATCATATTGTAGGAAGATGTATTGAATGTCAGGTATATTTCCACTGAATGTTAAACCTGAGCTCACTGCTAGCAAACCTGCTTACCGCTGCTGTGAAGTTCTCAGTCAGGGCCACCAACATGAGCTGTGAGGTTGAATTTGTTATTCCCAGAATCCTCCTTTTCCTTTTATGGACGTGATCTGATTGAAGTGCTGTTAACTGCAGTCAGTGTTTGGAAAATGCTGCGTGAGCACAGCCTGGAAGGGGAAGAAAGAAGAGTCACAGTGATGATCACTGGAGTAGAGAGCTTCTCTTGCAAGAGGAGCCTAAAAGATCCTGGATCAAATAACCTAGAAAACCTGGTGAAGTGCTGTGATGGGACATATTAATTCAGTTCATTCATTCATTCATTCTTTCATTCATTTATTCAAAGAATGAAATCACTGTATTTGGGGCAGAAAACAGAATACATTTCAGGATCACAGGAGGAGGGAGGCAAGCAAGTTTAAACCTGAAAGTGGTTTTCCTTACAGAATTTGAGATTTCTGTTTTCAAACCCCACTTTGCAAATATATTGCCCCCTTTCCTACCCCGTGCACATAGTCCCAGAGCACAGGCACCAGGCTGCATTGTAATTTTGGTTTTTAAATTTTGACATTTATAAAGATTAGAGTTGTACACATGAGTCAATGAAATATGGTAAGAGCTGCATTTTCCAACTGGAGTTAGCAATATTGCACTGCATAACAGCTGACATTAAAGTGTCACCATTATTTTCTTTATTTAGTTTCTTCTTCCAGCCTTTAGTCTACTCAAACACTCACAAAACAGGTAAATGTAGGTGTAAAATATGAAACTAATTTTTGATTTTATTCTTGCGCATATTATTTCAAGGGAATAACAGCTTCCCCATAGAAGGAATTTGCAGTGTGATATAACATTAGATTAACTTAAAATATTTGACTTCTGGAAAAATACCCACCAACCAAAAACATTTGCCAGAGCTGTAGAGGTGGATGATGTTTAGTTAAAAGTCTAATCTTCACCACAACAAAGGCATGGGTCAAATAAAATACCTGGGACTTGTGTCAATGTATTTCAGGAAGAATTTAAGTGAAATTACTTCGTATTTACTAACAGCAGCTGCTAAATTTGAGTAATTTGAAGCACCGTAAATGAAAGTTATGAGTCTTCAAGTGAGATCCTTGTGAATTGCTCTGCTCTAGTATATCCATGGCACCAATCAGTCTCTCAAGATTTTGTTCTTGAATTTGCACGAGGCATCTAAAAAACCTTGGGGGAACAGTTTCAGAAGCACTTTTAATTGCCTCCTAAGTCCTGAGCTGGAATTTTGAAGAAACTTCTTCAGGCTTGCTGATAGTGCTCAAGGAGGCTAGTGCAATAATTGACACTCATAGGTCCTTATGACTCAGCACCTGAAAGTTCCTAGACCTGAAAATCTAGAACAATTTTTCAAAAGAAGAAAATAGCCATATTCCCCATGTTCTTCATTTCCATGAGAATGGACTGGAAAGACAAGATAATGCTGAATTGAGAATTAATGGTGTTTTCTATGTGGCCTCTAGACTTCCTGAGGAAAACGAGGATCACTCCCTTTTACAGGACCCGAACTTCTATTCTTCGTTATGGTTGCTGTCACAGCAAATTACAGCACAAGAGCTTTAAGAAGGAGAAATCACAGCTTTCATTTGCAATATAGTCTCATGTTTTATGAATAAAATACCCAGAAAAACAGAGTTTCACAGAAGTTTAGGGAAGAATAGGGTGCAAAAGAAACAAGATCCTCTGAACCGGGAGGGTTCTGCCAACTGTTTTACCACTTTGTCCCATTACACTTGGTGCGAACTCTTGCAGTTCCTCAGGTTGGACACATGCACAAGGCATAAGTGCACACACAACAGCAGACTGCCTCACCACTAGGCTTGGAAATCTAGCTGAGTCAGGTGTCACTGCCATTACTGTTCATAGGCCTAAGGAAAAAAGGGATTATGCACGTAAGGACTGTTTCAATTAAACAGTTGTACTCCTCCCTAGTACAGATATATATTTACCAGAAATCCCTTCCATCAATGACTCATGTCAAAGCATTTAGCAATAGTATTTTCTGTATTCCATTCTTAATCACTGTTTAACAAAATCTCCTCTGATTTTCTTCAGTAAACCATTCTGTGAACCTTCAAATCTCTTCCACTCTTAGTACTTCTATATTCTCTAGCTGCTGACTTTACTGCTGATATTAAAAGAGACAAAGGTAATAAGGTGTCTAACAGAAGAGTGAAGTTAGATTATTTAACTTTCTCATTGATTTTTTCTCCCATTGAAATTCAAGAAATACTGAGAGCTGTAATAAACAGTTTACACTGTCTAATTAGGTTTGGAATTTTCTATGGGAATATTAGATGAAAGGGAATAGGAATGCTTTCAATAGTTTAGCTTGTTCCATTGCCACAGAACAGAAGGTTATGTAGAATCTTCATGAGTGTACTCCATGCAGGCTAGTGGTTTTTGTAAATAATCTCTGCTTCAAACTCATTAAAGAATGATATCAAAGAGACGTTCTCAACTATTTGCATTTTAATAATTTTGTTTAAATTTATGTAACATCTTTGCATCATTAAATGCTAGGCCATGTCTGAGGTTAAATTCTTTCTTTTTATGATAGAGACAACTCTGTTTTAAAATACCTTGCGGTCTTTTGAGTGAAAAAAAATGTGCATAAAGAAATAGTGTTCTGATTCTCTTACCTAATCATACTGAATGTAAAACCTATTTCTGTAGACTCTTATTCTGGTCCATTGTCATTCATAAAACAAACTAATGAAGACTGGTAAAAATAGTTCCTTTTTTTAAAAAATTTTAAATGATGCAAACAGACAGTATGTTTTATTGTATCAAATGCTTTGAAAAGAAAGCATGAAGAGAAAATCACCAAAGCACAGAGTACCTGCATCAAAGGTACTAAGATTCTAGCAAAGCAAAATGAGGATAAAAAAATTTAACTAAATCAAACCTCCAAATGGCTAATTTAAAAATAGCTTCTATTTCACAATTTATTTTAGCTACAGTTTGACTGTCTTTGCCAAAATTACTGTTGTAATATGAGATGTGCAAAACAAGGAGGATTTCATTCTGAAGTGTACTCTTAACAGTTAATTTCACTTGAGCTCAGATAAGCTTCATCTAGGCACTTTGGAAGATTTCTATTAAATGTCATGCATAATTACATAAAACTTGTAGAAATTTATAATCATCATACTTTTGGACGCTTTCGAGATTCTGGAGAACCTCTCAAGCAGTACTAGTCTGATACTCAGCTTTCCTGTTAAGCAGCCAGCTGCCTTGAAATTCAATTTACAGAATGTTTTTCATTCATTTTCCAAGTAATCAGTTTAAACTTGAACAAAAATATTGAACTGACTGTGGAGAAATGTGGCTGTTAAATTCCATAATAAAATACGGTAATTTGGCATGGCCTTTTATTTGAGGGGGTTTTTCTTTAATATCACACTGCAGAATTTTGATTTGAGAACAGGTTGCTTGGTTTTACTTTCCTTCTGTAGGAGTAAGAAAACCACTGTATCTGATTATTAAGAAAAAAATATTAATTTTCAGAAAAAAAAAATTACCAACACTGTGATCAATGTCATCATAGTGTTGCCTCTCAATGACTGTCTCACAAAGCAGTTATCCCAGATGTCTCCTCTGTCCAAACTGATCAATTGCTAGCTCCTCTGACATGTAATTAATAAGATGTATGTACGAATCCCACGTACATGGCTGAATAAAGGGTCATCAGGCTACATCTGGAAAGAAGTGTAAGGCTCAGTACCTCTGGACAAAAATACAGCACAGGCTAAAAGTACTATTTTTTCTCAAAATAGCTCATCAGGTTCCAATAGATTAGTTAAATGCTAAAGAGTTAATATGATAATGGGTATTATGAAGTCTCAGTAAATTAAGATTAACAAAAACATCCTAAATTAGTTGAAGTTTTGTTTTAACCTGAGTAAAACTCACCTCGTATTCAACATATGCGTGCCTGAAGCAGTTACACCCATCAATGACAGAGCATCTACATTTGTGATGCTTAGATAAAAAGTAAATCACTGGTTCTGCAGATATACTAAAAACCATGGATAGAATGTCTTTTGGATAGTACACAGGGTGAACAGATCCTAACTTTGAGAGTCCTTTATTTCTGTGTATATGTCTCTAGAGTATTTTCGATATTTAAATACATTTATTTTATAAATAAACTATACTTTTACATTTCTTTTTTATGTTGTGCTACTTGCCATAACCTACAAGGTGACACAATATTAGTCTGGGAGAACACACTTACAGTAGGCATTGCACATGGAAGTCCTTTGTCTTCTCCCTTCCTCCTCCTTCATTTTATCTCTCAGTGGTCTGGCATAGACTTTGCAGGTGCCTTGTCTTTATCATCAATTAGGAAGCATGTGAATGTATACTAGTCTCAATATGCAGATTTTCACATTACCTCACATACTGTGAAAAACCACTTTATAAGTCATATCTGGAAGGGAAAACACTGTAAGAGGCACTACCTCCATTTTTTAAGTAGTGGCAATGATAAACAGAGCTTTGTTTTATATGGATAAGTCTTTTAACTGAAGTTTGTCACAGTTTAGGTCTATTCACAAAAAGCCTTGGATTTCATTTATTGGCTACACAAGAAATTGTATTTCTCACCAAGATTTTTTTAAATGAAAACAGTCTTGATAGCCATACAACAAGATCCTCAGAGCCAGTTTGGGAGGTTGCTGGGGAAAAGGTTTCTGTCTCCACAGCACACAGCCCTATCCTAACTGGAGGGCAGGGCTTTCTTCAGTATTAATCCCTCAAAGCCACTGCGTGATGGGGGCTTCACCACAGCCTGCTGAGTGCCTGAAGAGAAGGAGTGTAACTAGGGCTGGGACTGAGCTCAGAGACAGATCAGGCATCTCAGTCCCTTGTTTGAGCAATCTTGGGCTCTCTGCTGATGCCACCTAAGATCATCCTGAAGAACGTGTCAAAACATTTTGCCATGTTTTCATTTTTCTGGGCCTACATGTGCAATGCTGTTTAACCAATTCCCCCATGTTTGTTAGCCTTGGTCATTGCCCTGTCAAGGCGCTGGGCAGTGAGGCGAGCAGCAGTGTTCCTTCTGTTCCAAGCATATCAGGTTGGATTCCAGGGGGCTGACAACTTCCAAATCCTTAAAGTATCAGGTTAGAATCAATTCCGACTTCTGTTTCACCAGAATGCTCTCCTTGACTACAGGAATACCATCAAGTACAAAACCGGATCTCCTGTTTGATTATAATGCATTATCTGGTATATAACAAAGCAGCACAGATAAAAACCACAGTAGAAATCTGGGATTAGGGTGGTCTGATCTTGGTTAGATAGATATCACTATGTTTTTGCTGTCCCAAGGACTCATTGCTCTTCTTTTACTTTCTGATATAAGGCACAGCTATTCCATGGATTTGTCTTAATATTATGGTAATCTGTTGTCTGATTCTGATTATGGAAAGTGCCACATTTGAGGAGTTGTTACACAGGGAAAAACAGCATTCCAGCTAGCAATGTGCTTTTCAAGAGAAAAGTTAACTTTAGAAAATGTTATATTCTGACTAAAAAAAGCCTTGTGCCAAAAAGGATCCTAAATGCCCTGCTAGCTCTAGCAGAGAAAGAAGGACATCTGAAGACCTCCCTGTCCATTTTTTTTTGCCCCAGCATGTACCAGGCAACCTAATTGTCACAGATTATCGTCTTATTTAGAGAGGTATAATACATCAGCAAGCAAATGCAATGTCTTCCAAAGGCTGATGTTATGCAGTGATAGGCAGCTTGCAGTTACTGTATATCACTTTCTTGTAGGATGCTATTATACATAACTATGAACATATTCCCTGATGTCAGCTACAATGTACAGGGAACTGCAGGTCCCTTTGAACATCTGCTGACAACTAAAATATTGAATGGAAGCACAAAGCACTGACTGTTGTGGGTTGGAGCTAGTCAAACAAATCAAGTGCAAATTGAATACGTCTTGTAATTACCCCTCCTTTCAATATTCAAATGGGAGGAGGGGGGAGAGGTGAGGACAAAGGGAGGATGAATTTAGATTAAAGCTTTTTCTTTTTGTTTAACAAAATATTATTCTTCCTGAAGTGGTCTCCCAGGTCACCCAAGTGTTGTTCAAAGAGAGACGTCAAAAAATTCTGACAATTTAATTTCCAATAAATATTTCACCCTCTTCCTGAACCTTTGACTTTCCACCTACTTACGAAAAAGGTGAGGTTTCTTTGTTTTGTGTTGGAGGCAGCTCAGCAGCAGTGCATAAGGAATAAAGCTTTCTACAAATCCTGAATGCTAGAACTGACTCCTGATCCATCCAGAAAAAAATGGCCTCGGTGTTGTGTTCTCCTTTCCATATAATGAGGCAGTTCTCTGTTGTAATTTGCTGTTGGACATATTGTTCATCAAAAGTGTCATTTATATCTGGTGGGCTATTTGAACACAATTTTAAATGCAGAGGGATCTGAAAGGTGTGATGGGTGATAAGGCACAGACCAAAGGATAAAATCTGAGACCCTTCCCTTGAAAAACTGAGGACTAAAAGTACTTAGATAACCTAGATAACAAGCTGCAAATTATAAACAGATAAAATCTTCTGCTCCATTGACAATATTTATCAATTGATAATTGACAAAACTGGTTGCTGGAAGACTGTTTTCTCAAAAAGTCCTAATTTTAAATAAAAACCAACAATGAAAACAATCAAACATCTCTCATTTTATATAGGTATTGCAAGAGTTAATTTTGATAAGGTTGAGATATTTAGTTGTACTTGTATAAATTTTATGGTTTACATTTGATTATAGTTTAAATTGAATATATTTTAGCATATTGGAAAAGTTGTGAAGAAATTTAAGGATTTTATTGGAACAAAATTCTGTGACACAGGTAAAAATTCCCAACACCAGTATTTTTTCATTACTGGTGTTTTCAAATCATGCATGCAGGCTTTCTTTTAATCGATGCAACTTAGAAGACTTAATACTGCTATTTGCAGATTTAGCAAGTAGAAGTAGTAATTACCTTGAATTTTGCTTAGAGACATCAGCTTCAGCACAGAAACAGAACCCAAATCTCCAGAAAATGGTGCATTGAAATTCTAGTTTGTGAGAGGATGTAATTCAGATTTATATAAAATGGCACAGGGTTTAAATCTGTTTCCAAAATTTGAGAACTAACCATCTTACACAATCACAGAGATTGTAACTAGCCATGTACACTACCTTGTTTCCAAAATTTCAACTTAAAACCAAAAAAGGGCCTCTGTAATACTTGGGATTAGGGCTTCCTAAAGCCAGTTCTTTCAGGCTACTTTCTTTTTTAGATGCTTCACCATGACTGTTAACTGTTACTAAAACTTTGTGTGTAAAAAATTGTGTGTTTTATACTTCTATGCATTGAAACATGAAAAAAATAATAGCTATAAAAAAAAGTCTGAAGAAAATCAGTATCAAAGCTGAAGATTATCTTACAGTTCCAGGATTGCTAGGTTTAGATAATTATGGGGGCAGTATTCAAGTATGAGCATGTTTAAATACGGCCACTGATCTGTAATGTCCATGAACTCGAGTGTGGCCATGTTTCTTAAACCTTTTGTGCCATTTAATCTGCCTGAGCTCTTCTACAAAGATTTCCCCTGGCACAGTGCAACAAAAGAAACAATGGCCTTTCCCTAAATAAAAAAAGATGCAGCTTTGGGCAGTCTGCCTTTACAAGTGCCAACAACACTTCTTTCAAAGCCACCTGCTGTTACACATCAACCCTGGCCTGCAAAGGACAGCAACAATGACAGCATCCTTTTTTCCACTCTGAGAAACTGGAGTCATGAATTGTATACCGATGGCTTTAATTTATGGCATGCAAACAAGGCTGGGTTTCTTTAACCTTCAAAATCACGTACCATAAAAATTACCTAAGAGATTAAGAAGAAATGAACTCACAAAGCATTTGCTTTAGAAACATTCACTGTTTTTTGTGTGTTTAACTGCATTTGAGCTGCAGGTTAGACTCCCACACACAAAACTCATAGATTAGCAGGCATTAATATCTCTTCTGCTTTAGTAATTGTCCAGAAGCATTGAGTTTGCTTTTACATAGGGATGAACTTAATGTGATGGTTACAGGAGAAAAAGTACTATCACAACACCTTTGTTTTAACAATGCCAATTCCCATGACAGCGTGTCTGAAAAGAGACTCTTGGTGAGAACGCAAGGATTCATCACCACTATGCTGGCAGAGTCAAGATTATTACTGGAGCTGTCAGACATACTTTCAAGATTTTCTTTTAAAAGCCTGTCATAAAGAATCCTCCCTTCTTTTTTAATGTCCCTTTCTTTTTTCTTTTTACAAAAAGCCCTTTCTGCAACTAGAATTGTCTAAATAAATCTGTTTTCCAATGAAAAATGAGAGTGATTTTAAATTTTGCTTGGGACTGTTGTTCTCATCAACTTTGTCCTGTATTACAGACCAGAAACCTATATACAGAGTTATGAGTATCCCCATAACCATGGTCTACCCACCAGGGTTACTGAGGTTCACAAGCTTAAAAAAAAACTAACAAAAGAATGTGGAATAACTAAGACCAGAAATGTAAAGTATTCCAAGATGAAAAGTCTGACATTTAAAGGTCTGAATTTCTGTTTTCCCAGTATCAGCCTTCAATGCCTGCATCATTAGCATAAGCTGAAGGACACTGAGGAGTGGCAGCTGGTTGGAGGAAGATGGCTTTGATATCTGGGACTTCAGTGAGATCCAGATATTAGGAGAGTGCTGTTTGGATGCCTGACTTTCTAGATAGATTTTTTCTCTTATTCCTTTGTTGATTTTGAGTGCTATATGTATCAGCCTGTTTTTAAATGGACTCCTAATTTCTCATGGGAGATATTTCTTAGGTTGCCATTTCACTTGAAACACAATTGGTTCAAATTTTTTCCCCTCACTAATACTCACATCACTTCCAGAGGAAGCATATGCATCAGTTTCTCAAGAGTTTAAAGGGTTTTTGTCCTTTGTTTTTTGGGAAAGACAGGTAAGCTGTCTCCTAAAGCAAGAATATATTTCAGAAGAGATCTTAGAAGGCACTTTACCTGCCATGAAGCAACTTCAGTGAAAGGGAAAAAAAGAAAAGAAAACCAGAAATCATGAATGCCTAAGCAAAATGTTAAATGATTCTGTTCTCAGAGCTGAACAAGTTACTTATATGATTACTGCATTAAGGAGTTTCTTCAAGGGTCACAATACTTTTCCACAGTTAAGATGTCAGAGGGGTAGAGTAGAAAAGGGAGAGCAAAGAAGCTATTATCACTCTTTTTCTAATTGTGAGGCCAAGCATCATGGCTGAGGTAACCATTATGGAAAACACTGGGATTTCTAGACCAGAACAAAATAGTGGTCCATTGAATCTAGTAAAATACTTCTGGTAGTATGTAACAACATAAAGCATAACCTCCACATAATGCTTTTATGTGTGGTGTTCTATTGACAGTAATTTCCTCTTGATCCCAGCTCCCAATGAATTTATTCTCCGAAACAGTAAACTTTACTGTTATAAATTATGAAGAGTAACCACAGTGTTAATCAGCCTTTATTTTCTTAATTTAGATGTGTTTTGTGTTCATCTGCACTCTTATGTGTGTACGCAAAGAGAATTTGACAGATTCACTGCTCACTCATCATTTGTATTTTCAATTATATTAATCTACCTTGATAGTTTTAATTTACAATATTTCATTGCATCTAACTGAGGTATTTTAATCTTCAAATTTATTTTTTTAGCATTTTTGAGCTGTCTGGTTCCTTCGTAACAGTAGGTATGATAGTATTAGTCAAATAATACATAGCTAAATGACACATGCATGTGTAGAAATGCCCATTTTGGAAGGGTTGAGATATTCTTTAAAAAAAAAGAAATTTTTGAAAATTCTCTCCTGCCTCATCAGAAGACAAAAAATTGGACTACCTGCACACTTTTTTCCTCCCTCTGTTGCTATTAAATCATGTTCCCAAAAGTCAGTGGGTTGTATGCCTGTGTTTTCTTTCACTTTCTGGTCAGTCTGTTTCCTGGAGAAAAGCACACAGATAAAATATAGGTTTTGGCTGTTTGACTAAAACCTTAAAGAAAACTTGGTCCCAGGCAGATGTTTCAGCATGATTATAAATAAGCACAGAAATATGCATGCTGAACTACAGAGAAGTTTTTTGTTCTAGAGTTAGTGCTGAAAAAATAAATCTTAATCTGTAAGAGCAAGCATCTCAATAAACATTTCATTGACCTGATAATTTTTAAAGGCCTGGAACTTAAAGGGAGTATTTTTGTTTTCTTTGATGAGAAAGAAGACGTAGTTATAAGACAGCAAGTATTTAAAGAAGTTCAAATTATATAATTTAACTTCATGCAGGTATAAATGCACTGGTTCACAATAACACATCAGCAATATAGCTGTTGGCTTTAATGTTTGAAATTCAGACTGTGTGCCTGCATATAAAATAAGCAAATAAGAGTTATTGTTTACCTGGGAAGTCATCTTCATAGCTTTGAGCATAATATAAAGCAGCTTTTGCTGAATACACATCTGTATTTTCAAAAGCAGAAAGTATGATTTCTGCCTAAATTTCATTGTCCTCTGAAAAAAAAAATGATAATTTTATTCCTTTTATTTATGAATGAATTGTTTGATAAGAAGATCATTCTTGCACTGGATTTTTTTTTTTCCAATTCAATGTAAAGACTTTTTAGTAATAAAAGGGAAAATGTTGCATAAACTACATTCAATGTTTAGGATGCTCTGGTATTGTGAAGGCTGAAATACAAATCTTCAAAGTACTCAAGGGATGAGTTTCAGTAATGGATCATTTTACTATATCAAAGAACAATTAACTTATTCATTACAAATTTAGCAACATGTCTAATTGTATCCATGGACACATCTAATGCTTATTAATTGAATTTCTCACTTGAGAAAAAAACTATTCAAGTATGAGCTGAAGTGTTTTCTTACATACTTACATCTCTCTGAAGTCACTGAAATGTAAGCAAGTGTTTTCATAAGCAGAAATATTATCTTGGTTAGTGAAAATTGTTCTTCAAAAGATTGACATGTAAATGACTAGCATATTCAGGGCTAGGTATCATTAAAAATATGAAGAGTTCAACAAGAAAAAAAGGTCTGTGCAATTTATTTTGACTTGTATATCATGACAATTGCCTAGACCTGAACATTTTTTTGCTCAGAGTGTTCAATTTGGAATCTAAATCAAGTTCATCTGAGTCAGAAACTTTATTTTTCCTTGCTAATGTGGCTTCACAGCCTGGCATTAGGAAAAGATTATATGTGCCACCAGAGACATCGAACAGCTGGAAAAATAAGCTGTTACATACTGGAGATTTTTTAGGGTTTCCATTTGGTTCCTAATTCTTTAAGTCACTTCAGTTTCAGCCAGATCATCTCTGTTTGTTACTCTGCCTTGGCTGTGGCACCCCAGCTTCTGGGGATCTGCAAAGTAAACATGTCTACTGAACTGATCTCTGTCAAGAATAACTCGGGCATGTTGGTTCATTGATCCAGTCTGCTGCCCATCCAATAAGGGGTAACGTTCACACAGCACAGGTGTCAGGAGCTCTTTAATCTGCCTCGTCTCTGAGACACTTCCATCTCTCATGCCTATAGGATTCGTGCACTGTTCATTCTGTCACCATTTTACTTCAATGTACTTTAAAGTATATATTTAGAGATACAAAATTGAGGATGAAATTATCAAAACGGGGCATTTTCCTGTAAGTTATGGACCACAATCTGTCTTTACCTCTGGTTGTGGGCTGATTGCAGTTGAATTAGGAGGGATACAAGCTGTGGAAGAATTTGCTCTCATGTCATAGAGCAAAGGCCTGCAAGTCCTGACTTGCTCCCTTTTCATGTGATAG
The DNA here is from genome assembly GCA_013397865.1 of Struthidea cinerea. Lineage (NCBI taxonomy): Eukaryota > Metazoa > Chordata > Aves > Passeriformes > Corcoracidae > Struthidea > Struthidea cinerea. The sequence goes on along the minus strand of VZTI01005471.1, from coordinate 488,444 downwards.
TTCTGAATCCCTTCAATTTTGGTTTTATCTGTGGGATATAAATATTTGGTCATTTGTACAAAGCATCAGAGGGACACTGATCACAGCATAGTATGAATTTTATCCAGCCCAAAACAAAGAATCCTTCCAGGAAGCATAG
>VZTI01005471.1:452689-488266 GCA_013397865.1 Struthidea cinerea | reverse complement strand
GGACGAGGAATCAAAGAGGAAAGGAGAAACAAACAAAACAAAATAATGAAATGTGTGTTTGGGAAGGACTTCAAAACATAATAAATCAATGACATTGCTGTCATGCTCTGGCAATCTAATTTGACTGAAACAGCATTCACAATCAGGGTACTTAAACAAACTTGAAGCCTTTCTTCTACTATCTGAATCCCATGAATAAAAGTAACTGGCTAACCTTAGAGGACAAAATAGAAGTGGAAATACAATTGATGACAAAAATTGTAAAGCCTGCCATATTTTCTAGCATTTGATATTGGCAACATGACTTTCAACCCAAACTTGTAATGCTTAAGAATCATCCAACAGTTCACATTTACTTGATGAGAACTGAGAAAAAAATAGAAGACAGACGAATCCAGCCCTTGACTTTAAAATATGTCACCATTTGATATAGAAAATACTTGCAGCACTTTGAAATGTTTTGGCAAAACTTTGTAATAGGCAAGACTGCCAGGCTGCATCTGAGCTGGCAGAAGTACATCATTTATAAAACCCAATAGGACACTGACTTTTGCATGACAGGATATTTTATAGTACCTCAGGAATTCTACTGTATTTTATCTCTGGCATTGCAACTTTTTCATTTAGACAACAAACTGATAGGGACATTATAATTTGTGTATTTTAGTCTTCACTGAAAGTTATACATAACTTGTACTTGAGATTTAAAATTCTGGAACTATCCATGTCTACAGTCCATGGGTATAAACTCTGCAGGAGTTTTTTGACATCTTTTCTTTTGGCTGTGGTTATACCAAGCTGAGTAGCTACTCCTGTGTGGCCCCTTGCTCTTCACTGTCCTGCTGCTAGATGCTATCTCCTGAGAACTTGGATACATCTTCATTAACCCATTCCATTGAAAATTAGTGGAGCTAGTTTAAAATGCTTGCACTGTAGGTCTTTCCATCTGAAACAAGTTAGGTGGTCACAAGAGCATCTCAGCTGAAAGATCTGAATGGACAGTCATAAGGAGCAGAATAAGATTAGCTCTGGTTGGATGCAGAGATCAGGAGTCACAGGGGCTTTCATCAAGCACCTCACCCAAAATTAGTTCTTCATTTTAACTAGTTCTCTTTCACTCAAAAAAACCCAAGTGAAGATTCAGGGAATTACAGAGAAATCTGAGGTCAGATTTATTAATCTATTAATAGATTTTTTTATTAATTTATTAATTTATTAATTATTTATTATTAATAAATAATTATTATTTATAAATTTATTAATAGAACACGTGGTTCTATTAATATACAGATACATATATATATGTATATATGCCAATAACATGTCAAAGAATAGATTTAAAAGTAAATTGGAATTCTTCCTTGTAATAATAAAAATGGGAAAATAAAAAAAAGAAACCTTAAGAAGAAGTGTCTGTTTAAGTATGGTGATCAGCTATTTATTTAAGGCCCAGAGAGTGCAACAGTCCTTTTTAGTTTAACTAGGTACAAGACATCGCTTTTATGGAAGAAAAAAGACTTAAAACCACAAAAAGTGGTACAGTGAAATGCCAGGAGATATGACCAGATAAATATACCTTCCTGGAAAGAAGACTATTGATTTTTATAGTGTTTGTTCTGCAGGGATTCTTTATTCAATCCTGGCAGCCTTTCAAAATCTGCATTTAAACAAAATTTTTTAAAGTGATGATCCTGATCCATTTTCTCAATGTCAAGAAATAAAAGTGCACTCTTGATGAAAAAGGCACTCTAGATATAAAATATTTAAAAGCGTCATGCTAGAATACTTGCTGGTTAAAAAAATGGGGTGGGGGTGCAAAGGACACTTAATTTTTTTTTTTTTTATGCCAGTGCCAACAAGCATTTCAGCCAAGAGGGGACTTAAAACCAGTACTCCATCACCATCCATCAGGCCCAAATCTTTTACTGAGAATGATGCTTGAAAATTATTGATGACTCAAGGTGCAAAGACCATTGCAAGCTTCCAGTTTCCAGCTCACATGATGAGAAAGTCACTACAAAGATGTGTGTTCATTGATTTCCTTCTGCTCCTTCTTGCTTCCCCCTCCTTCCCCAGGAGCTATTTACCTGTTAGTGGTCTTTCTGTATGTCATGTACTAAACAAGTGATGATGCCAGGTGGTTTTAACTGTAGAATCTTATTGTTAAAAATAATTATTTCTCTCCTCAACAAATGTTTACACACTGCAATGACTTTTCCAATTGTCTCAATGTTCAGTTTATGCTAAGGAAGAAAATGGACAACAAAGCAAAATATTTGTGCCTCTCATGGTGCCCTTCTTTCTCCCTCCTTTTCTCCCTCCCTTTCTGCATATATTCTGCACATGTTTGGTAAGAACACTACAATAGTGAGACTTCCATTGTTTGCTTGTCTGTTGGCCAATTTAGCAAGAGTTTTGAAAGTCAGAACCACATCACAGTTGCCCATACGTTTCAAACAGGTACACTTACTGTCCCAGATACACTGTAGCTGGGATTGCAGTGAAAAACAGAAAGAAACCTCTTTAAGAGCAGCAGTAGCTACACTGTTATATTTTCAGTCTCTCACTCAGATGACTTCCTTCCTTCCTTCCTTCCTTCCTTCCTTCCTTCCTCCCTCCCTCCCTCCCTCCCTCCCACCCACATGGGGCTTAGGTACCTGAGCAAGCTACAGTCAGGAACAGAAGGCAAAAGAGGACGAGGCTGAGGTAGAGCTTCAAATCACCTCTTCAAGTTCAGATCAGTGAAAGAGTTGCGAGCTACTTTAGGATCCTAGGAAGAGGGTGGGAGAATAAATAATTGGAAAAAGACTTCTCAGGCTTATAAATTCTCTAAAAGCCTCCTGATTCTAAGCCCTTCCTCACAGCCTCTGCCAGTGTCTCTTTCTCCATTTTTCTCAACTACTTACCCCCTTGCCCTACTAGCCTGAAAATCTCCACTCACTCCCTTGCCACTATACACCACTGCTGTTAAATTGGTTTTATACATACTGTTCAATGCCCTGAGCTGCCTCTTTAGGGATCTGCCATGGAGAGAGGACTTTAAATTCTGTGTTAAACTTTTACTGCTGCCACCATCTATCGTCAGTTCAAGAGGAATCACATTATTTTCCTCATTTCCTTCCCGAGCACTCCCTCAAGTATGAACTTGCATTTAATCTCACTAATCTGAATTCTGGAGTGCTGTATAAACATCTCTGAGTATGTGGAAAAGGGAGTATGAATTATGCCGTGCTGAAAAGGCAAGAAAACAGCCATAAGTAACATTTTATCAAAATAAAACCCACTTCCATGCAAATGAGTTCATAATATGAAGGAACTGAATGCACCCTGAGTTTTTTGCATGTTAGGAATCTGTGTTTGTGGAGATATATTTGTGCTTTTTGAGTTGAATTCTACCGAAATTGCGAGATGGGGAAGTGACACAAAATGGAAAGAAGGAAAAGAATTCCCACAATATAGTAGTGTCATGTTTCCAGTTGTTGAATCAAATCTACCTTGCAATGACACTTGCCCCTTTAAAAAACTCTCTCAGGAATTTAAAGACTTAAAAAAGCTTCAGGCTGAAATGCACTATGACATTCAATCCAATACACTAAACACAAATCCATACTGTAAAAAAGTTATAAACAATGTCAGCAGCAACTATAACAAGAAAACAAAAGATTGTACCTTTCTTAGAGGTACGTATAATTTAAAAATAATTTGGGATATATTTCTCATTACATTATGAATTAATGTGATAACAGAAATCTCACTGATGAGTGGGATCTTGCTATATGAATAAAATGAAATGCATATGTACATTTTTTCCAAGATTAGCATCTTTATCACATCCAAATACAGGTTTATGTGGCTTTAATTGTACAAAGTTAGAAAACAATTTGAGTTGCAAATAGCATTGATAGAGAGATGTTGCATACAGGAAAGACTTAGGTCTGTATTAGCTTATTTTTTACCTTGATTAAGGATTGAGAGTCTTTCTATACTAACTTAAAAAAGGGATGCATGAGCAGGTATTCATGCACACAATTTGACAATAGAGTTAAAATTCTTATTTCACAATAGCAAAATACTGTCAAATTATACACATCTTTCCCTGAGAGACTTAGAATTTTAAAGAAATGGTGAAGAAGAGAATTATTCACGGCATATTTTACAGAACACATTCTTAAGCCTGACAGCAAGCTACAGTCATTTTATTTTCCTTGAATGCCTTCCTGGAGTACAGCACAGTAGGGGATAGGACCTAAATTGTTCAGTGTCTCTTTGGCAGACAGTGCTGACAACGTGATCTTCCTCAGTGGACAGTGATTTTTATGCTATGTAATCTAATAGCAACAGCAGGCACAGTAACAGCAGGTTTTCTCTCTGGCATAAGGCAACACAAGACAGTCTGTACTGCGGATGTCTGAACTAGTCCATTAGGTCATTAAAAAGAAAGAGTAAAAGCATACTAAAAAAAAAAAAAATCCAGACATCAAGTAATGGAATGGTCTTTAAACTGGTTAGTGAGGATGGAAGCAACAGGTGACATTGTACACTCGTATTATTAGAGAGATTCTAGTGAGCCATGGACATGAAATCATAGTAATTGCCCATGTAAATATAATAAAAAGATGGTTCAGTGTTGCAAGCAGTTCAAAGATTATGGTCTACATCTATAATAGTGCTTTCTGAGAAACAGCTTTGAGAATATATCTGCTAAAAAGTCAGCTTAAATCAAACCTGGAATTACGGAGCTAAATTTTCTAAGTAATTCAGAATTACCTAGAGTTATTCCCTGAGTTACTCCCTGAAAAAATGTTATGAATTTAAAAATTAATCACATCAAGTGCATAGGCTTCATAGCATAAAAAATGCAGAGAGTGTAAGATATAGAAGTAGCAGCAATGCAGTATGAAAATTAAAAGATTAAGTGTTATCAAAGGTTGCTCAATCTGGTTTGGATTTTATTTAGCACCTATTTCCTTCCTTGTTAACAGGACCTTTGATGAGCGCACTTACTGAGTTATTTCACTCATCAAAGTAAGGTGCTCTGGACTACACATCCAGGATAGGAGATTTTGCCAGACTTACTCAGTGGTACATCACTGGGTTTGCCTAATTAGTTGAATCACCTGGATGTGCTACCTCAAAGATTAAAGTGCCTCGATGTCTTTGTAAAATAAAAAAGGAAAGAAGCATACCTTTTATTTTAAATAAAGTTAATAAAGTCACAAAAGGCTTTTTTAGTCTCCCAGATGGAACTTTCTCCTTGAGGTGAAACGTTGGAAGCAATTGAGTATAGATAAGCTCCAAATATTAAAGACAATTTGGTTCCACTATTGAGAAGGGGAAACAGAGGGTTCTGTGTAGGTGCTAAAAAGCTAGAAGCAGAGAAATTCTTCAGCCTTTTCTCAATATTCTGTGAGAAGACTGTCTTTCCTATGTAAACTATTTTAAACAAGGTCACAGTTTCATAAACTTCTTGCACTCGCAAGCTGTTTTGCAAGATTGTTATGGCTTTGACTTTCAAAATATTTTGGAATAGGTATCTTAAGACTTGGCCAATCCTCTCAAGGGGTGGATGGCCGAGGAACCAACTACCTATTGCCACTCAACACACTTTTTGCGATCTATCCTTATATAGTAGTCAGAAAATTATTAAAGAAAAGCTTCGGCTTCCACTTGTTCATGAGCCTGGACTCTGTGTTGTTTTCTTTATGCACCTCGGACGTAACAGTAACAGTTCTGGAGCCACTGAAGTAGTCCGGTTTATGCTTCTTCTTTAAGGTTAAGGTGTGTCAAGGGAATATAGCTGGTGACTTTGCTGTACGTATTCTTTAGACCAACAAGTACCTTGCAAAAAGATGAGAAATTCAGGAAGTATTTTTTTAGTTAGGATGTACTGTTGCTTAACTTGATTTATTTGCCGTGTGATCATGACGTTCTTAGAACTGTTTACTACTTTTGCCGCTCTATTAGAGGACAAACAGAAATAAGTTCAAAATCTCAGGTTTTGGCTCACATTTCAATGACAAACTTTACACTGCGAAATCATCAGTTTCGCAATAGACAGAACACTGTTGCAGTGACCCAGCCCACCTCAGGGCTAGATGTCATTAAATGGATCAATTTTCCTGCTCCTGACTTCGATCACGAGGGCAGGTCTGAGGCCAGCTCATAGGATGACCATCAGACCTAAGGCCATCCTCTTCTGGGTGATTGCCACTGCCACATCTCCTCCCCTCTTTCTAGACCCTTCTCTTGTTCTTTAGTCCTTATTTGTTCGTCTGTTTATGTATATTTATCAGTTTAATTGCCTATGTATAAGTTCCAGAAAGTTCTCCCCTGTTCCTTTCCCTATTGGTTACCTGTCACCCCCATCATCTCCCTATTGGACTGTTTCCCTTAGTTCCTCCCTCTTTTAGAGCACCATAAAAAGGCTTGTTTAGTTCCTCCTGCTGCCTTTTCTGGCACTCTCCCTTCAGCTTTGAAGCTCCTTGTTACTTTGTGTTACCAATAAAGCTGGATTTGTGGGCACCAGAGAGGTCCCTCTGCCTCCTTCGCCACGGTCCCGTTGTTAGGCAACATCCCAGCTGCAGCCTGCTCCTTTGTGTGCCTCTGAGCAGAGCGCTCCGACCAGCCACGAGGACTGTGTCCCTTTGGTCGCCGACCAGGACACCGCCTTGCCTCCTGCCAGGCCACCGGGCGGCCGTGGCAGCGACGCAGAACACAGATCTTAGTGGTGAAGGGAATAATATAAAAATATGTGTTCTTATCAGAGAACAGAAAGAAACACATGAAAAAAATATAAATTGACGTTATTAAGGAATCATGATTCATTTTAGTCTTTGAGTGATACCTGTCTATATTGCCATTGAGTAGTTTTCCTTTGAATAAGACAAATCTCCTTTTAGCCTTACATTATTTTTAGGTCAGCTAATCTGAAAGCACTGGGATGATACCATGGAAAATAGGTTAAGAACACTACATTTGTACACCTAACTATAAGTTAATTATTCTGTTGCTGCTATTCCAAAAGGTAAAAATAATTTTGTAGGACATTTTCTGATTGTTAATGGGTAGACAAATGTTACAAACATGATTTCTTCCTTCTGTCAGCGTTAAAGAGACAGGAAACATCCAGGAAGTGCACTTTGATGATTGCATAAAAGGATTCGCCATGGCAGTGCTTAATAGGAAATGAATCTTTATGCTTTTTAATATGTTAGTCTTAAACAAGCATAATTGAAATCTTTTGTCTGGAATACAAACAGCCTTTGTTTTACTTCAGTAAGCAGACATGATTACTGCTGCTCTGTCGAAGTCCTGTTGCTTAACTGTCTCAGGCTTTCAAATCAAATTATACATCCTCTCCCTCCACTGAATTGAAAGATGATAAAATAAACAAGGCAGTCACAAAACACTCTCATTTTTCCCCCATCGGTCTAGTAGAATCCAAAAGAGGATGAGGTTAAAAAAGAGAGTGGATAAATCCCCTCTTGACCCTCTGTATTAGATAAAGCAGGCTAACAGAGAGAGGAGCGATCACTTTACAGCAGAGATTAACTTCTCACAGGAAGTTTGATAAATTGACATCATTCCAGGCAATTTGAAGTAATACAATCTTCATGTCTGAACAGTGTAATTACTAGATATGTTTCCAGCATTTGGAAACACTCTGTATCAATCACCACAAACAGTTTAAGCAACAATTTCTTCTAATGGGAAAAAAAATAAAAAGGAAGAGAGGAAAAATAGAAAAAGACAGGTGAAAAAATGCTAAGCAGTAATTTAGGTATTTTTAAAGGTAAACAAAATATTAGAGCTGGAGGAAATATGCCACCTCAGTTTGAGGCAATGAAGAAAAGACCTGATGTGGGTGAGATGGTTTCAGAGGGGAGGCAGTCTATCTGATGCCAGGTACATGACTGTGCTCTAGAGTAATCTAACCTCATTCCCTCAGTGAACCTGCAGAAACTTGGGCGCTGTCAGTATGATCCTAGACTAGTTCTCCTATCAATCTCTGTATATCCCAGGGTTGACACATAGGTGTTTTGCCCAGTGATGTGTGATGTATCAAGAGTGTCCCATTTTCAAGGGAGTTGTGACAGTACAAATAGAGCAGAAAAACATAGAAACAGTAGGCGAAATAAATCCATTGTGTATATACACCACAAACTCAGTGTGAGAAGGTCATTTTTGACACCTACTCCGAAGAGAGAGATAAGGCTGTTTGTTGGGTGGAACTGTAATAAATGGAAACATCTGAGCTGTTGGGCTCTTTTTCCCATTGCTCATACAGGAAACAGTTGACCCGCTGACATGCTAGATTAATTCCCAATAGCATGTTTTCATATAACTCTTCTTTACTCAATTTCATATGGGTCACATGAGGTTAATTTTTCAAGCTACATGTAAGGTTGTAATTAGCCATTTTTTTCATTTATAATCACATTTATCAAAGTGGTGAGAACCAGCAATAAAACATGTACTAATTGACTTTCTTTTATGTGTAATGTCAGATAAGAGGCAAGCAACAAAAAATGAATGACAGTTCTATATCGGCCATACAGAATATATTTTTATGAAGATGATTCATTGTAATTGCTATGAATATTACACTGGTTAGCCATGAATGGGTTCTGAACAGATGTTCAAAAACATTGTCTGGACTGTGCTCCAGCTGTGTAAAATTCTTAACAAATGGAACAGGTCTAAGGCTCCTGTTCCTTCCTGTTGCATGCACTGCTATGCTCCACTCTGTGCAGCCTGCTATTGTATTATATGATGTGTGCTATATGATGCATTGTGTATTATATGATGAGGCTGGAGTTTGGCTTGACCATATCCGTAATTTGCCAAAAAAATTACTTTACAAAATGAATCTTTTTGAAGATAAAGGCACATTGTCATGTGAGAGTCACTCTTTGCTACATTGACAGGTATTTTTCACTAACATTACTCCTAAAAGAAAGTTATTTAGCTTATAAAAAACCCAGAAATCCATGTCTTGACAAGTATGTCTTGTGTCTCAGTTAAAGACAGAAGTGTAGCTCAGTTGTGGGTTAAGTGTTAAATTCCAAGGTTTGCACATAAACAGGTGTGGATCATAGTCTTCTGAACAGGATATTATAAAACTGAGATCTAGTGCCCATGTTAGAATTTTTTTTCAAACCTATATCTAGTAACTATGAAAACTTTAGGTCTCCTACAATAAAGTGACAGGTACTACTGATTTCGGGGCACGTATCGTTAATCTTACACAAAATAATATATAAGCATCTACAACCAGCCAGATCAAGTGGAGGGGATGCCCTTTTTTACTGTTGCTTTTGTAAGAATCTTACTGACTCACAAGGAATCTGATAGTGATCACTTTGAGTTCCTCAGAGTCCTTTCTATGGCAAAGCAATGAGACTTTCTATTTTATAAAGTATATCTTCTAGTGCAAACTTGTCTAAAGCAAACTTTACTCAATAAAGTGATTGTGTAAGTATTTTTATACATTAAAAAATGGAATTAAAATGACTCATCCTTTATTACAATCTTGAACTTATTATCCAAATGAATTTGATTCGTGCTGGTTACACAAAGACAGAAATGAAGAAACCCAAAGTTGTGGGTAAGGTTAAAAGAAGGTGACAGGGGCTGAAGATGCAGGCAGCAGAATTTTGGCTATATGATGGGAGAGATGCTTCATTTAAACATCTAACCAGGAATAAAAGAAATGATACTAGAAGAAAAAGGCAAAAGTAGACAGAAGATTCCAGGAATGAAAAAGTGTCTATGGCTTCAAATACTCAGCTGTGTGTTTCCACAGGGCTGCTCTCCAGCTTCCCACTCCCCAGTCTGTACGTACATCTAGGGTTATAAATTTCACACTTCATAAACTTAATATTTAATTCACCTCAACAGTGTATTTTCTGAAAAGGATGAATAAATTTCTGATTATTCTATAACATAAGTTGCATGTGATTAAACTATGTATTCTCTAGAAATCCTTGAAGTATTATCTTTTGTATGAATATGTTATTTCCCAAGATACTTATATATGGAGAAGCATTTCAAGAAAAAGAAATTAAGGGAGAAAAACAGTTGTGTGTAAGAAAAAAGGATAAAACCCCTACAGTATTAAAATTCTTAGAATCACGTTTTTATGTATTTAAATATACATGATACACATGTATATTTTTATATGTGCCTGTACATGTATATGCACACATGCAGACATTTAGAAACACACACATATTTTTATATATACACATAAACATGTAAAAACATATATATAATATTTGTATACATAACCATATATACTTATATTTTGTTTGTGTTGTGTCTTGATGTGCACATGCACATACACTGCTGAAATACTTTTGCCAAAACAGATAAAAACATACCAAAAATTGACAGAAATAGAAATTTCAAATAGTGGTAACAAAAATAATTAAACACATGAGGTCACCCTAGCAGAGTGAAGGACTGAAAAGATTGCAGAAGGGACACAAGTGGAAGGTGACAAAAGAGAGACTACACCATTACAAAATATGCTAAAAGTTCAACAATTATCAATGCTTCCCTTTTCTTGTAATTCCAGCAAGGAACTACAAAATAAAACCAGAGTCAGATCTACAACTAATGAAAGAAATCTCTTTGAAGTCACAAATCAACACTAGTAATCCTTGCCATGGATGTTACACTTTGATTGAATAACTGGTGAAATAAATTAAGAAAAGATGAGAATTTATAGGATCAGGATAATGCCAGTTATGGTATATAAACCATCAGGGCAAGAATCCTGTACAGGTTCTAAACACATAGCATAGGATTTGCTATGGGCAAACTTTTCTATAATAACTCTTCTATAGAAGGTTATTACATTTGGTGACTCTGATTTTCAAAAGTACATTGAAAGCTGTATTATTTTTTTTTCAGAAAAGAATCTTACATTCAGTTACATGGAGTTCATTTTAATGGTAAGGACACAAACATGTTAATATAGTGAATAATAAAATTAACAAGTTTGACTATAAGAGTGTTTGGGTTGGAAGGGACCTAGAAGATCAACTAGTTCCAATGCCGCCACCATAGGAAGGGACATCTTCCACTAAATGAAATTGCTCAAAGTCCCATCCAGCCTGGCCTTGAAGACTTCCAGGGATGCAGCATTCACAGCTTCTCTGGGCAACCTGTTCCAGTGCTTTGCCACCCTCACAGGGAAGAGTTTCTTCCTTATATCTAAGCTGAACTACCCTCTTTCAGTTTAAAGCCATTCCGTCTTTTCCTGTCTCTACGTGCCCTTGTAAAAAGTCCCTCTCCAGCTCTCTCATAGGCCCCTGTTAGGTACTGGAAGGAGCTTTTTCTTCTCCAGTCTGAACAACCTCAGCTCTTTCAGCCTGTGTTCACAGGAGAGGTGCTCAGATCATTTTGCCAGCCCTCCTCTCCACTCACTCCAAAAGGCCCATGTTCTTCTTAAGCTGAGGGCCCCAGAGCTGGATGGAGCACTCCAGGTGAGGCATCAGGAGAGTGGAGTAGAAGGGGAGAAAGTTACCCCCCTTGACCTGCTGGCCGTGCACATTTTGACACAGCCCACAATAGGTTTGGCCTTCTGGGCTGCAAGTGCACCTTGCTATCTAGTCATCTCAAGCTTCTTGTCCACAAAGACCTCTGAGACCTTCTCCTCAGGGCTGTTCTAAATCCATTTTCCACCAGACTGTACTTGTGCTTGGGATTGCCTGGCCCATGTGCCTTGGCCTTGTTGAACATTGTGAGGCTCACATGGCCCTACCGCTCAAGTCCGTCGAGGTTTATAATTATTGTTAGCTAGGGATGCAGGAAATTTCCTGCTTTTATCCAAGTTTGAAAACAGGCATATGAGTAGAGATACATCTAATTTTTGAAGACTGGATATAATCATCTGCTGAAACAGCCTGAGAATGCAAATCAACTTTAACACCATGTTTTCCTCAGCTACATCTTTTACCTGGGGAACTAATGATCAAAATCTATCAGGACGAAGGTTTTATTACTCCTTTCAATTTCTTCAAAGTCATGCTCAAGCTATGACACAGCATAGACCTACCAGTAGCACTGCTAGGTTCTGTAATTTGCTTGCAGTTTGCACTGTCCTAATAACAGAATCTGCATCCTCTGTGAGCGAGGAGTGAAAGACTCACATACACAATCCATCAAGCTGCAGACACCCTCAAGATTTATCCAAACATGGTTTCCTGTTATTGCACTGTGATCAAAAGATGAGCATACTGAAGCCCAATTAAAGCACACAGCAATTAACTGGAAGCCTATAGAAATAAAACTTCAAAAATAAATCATCTGAAGTTGAAAAGACCACTGAGTGTAGCAGCTGTTACAATCTACATTATTATTACACCCTTTAGCACTGAGAGTTTATCAAGATGGCAATGAGATACATAAGATATACGATTTAGCTTTCATAAACATTTTAAGGGTCCAAGCAGCTAAGAATGGGACATTTTCACAACTCTCAACATGCACCGTATTTGAAGAGAATATCCCATTTCCTATAATTCTTTCAAGTTATTTAAAATACTATATACTGATTACTGCAAAATATCATTTATTTATACTGCATTTTATTTTTTTCTCTTAAATATTTACAGATTCCCTCTATTTGAATGTATACTGTTTCCATAAACCATTAAATAAAATGGAGAACATGGATAGGGTTTGCTAAGTCCCTGGCAGTATGTGCCTGTGCACACTCATGTCTGTGTGTAAGTGGCTGGGAGCCAGATTAAGCAGGAACATTTACACCAATTCACTAGTTCTGCAGATGCTAAGCTTATAGCCACTGAAAATTACCCAGGAAGAAAAATGAACCTTTCTCTGCCTACATCATCTAGCACTGAAATTTCATTCTTTTTCCTCACCCCCACCTTCCTAGAATAGAGGAAATATTCCTTTTAGCCCTACAGCCGTATAAAACCCACTGAGAAGGTGACAGACCCAGCTATTGCCCTCCCCGATTACTCTTAAACATTTTATTTCTATTAAAAAGAGAAAAAAAGTAAAGGAAACAAAAGATTATAGTTACAAATATTTTAAATATTCCTACACTAAGTACATTATTATGTTGTAGGGCCCTCCTTTCTACTTTTTGCTTTGCTAACATACACCATAATAGGCTATCCCAAATATTTAGATACTAGCAGAACCATAGTATACATTTGCTTTTTATCTCATGCTCCTTTCTATTGAGGAAGAACTGAAGCATCAATAATGTAGATCAAACCTTAAAAAAAAATTCTTAAACATAGTCTATTAGTGTCAAACATTTTCAAACCTTTCCATGAACATTCGCCATTCATAAAAAATATATAAATAGAAGATGGATTCACACCAAATCTTGAAGAATTATCTCTTATTTACACAAATGTCTGTCTTTGTATGCTAAATGAATTAATTTGGTAATTTTTCTAATGAAATACTGTCCCTAGATTGTTGACAAAGAAAACCAGACAATGGCATTTAACAAAACAACAATCTTCTAATGCAGATATTAACAGTTACATATTTATATTTAAACTCAGCCCAAGCAATTCTGTTCTTCAGAAGGAATCACTTTATGATAATTAATTTGACTTTCTATGGATGCAAAGGGAAAATTTCTTCTTGTAACAGCTCTAAACCCGGCAGGTCTATAGAACATCAGTGGACCGTGGTTTCTAGTTTGATTAAAGTTTTAAACCCATACTGCGTGGGGTTCACTAACGATAAGACTTCTAAAATGTCTATGCATGTAAAATGAAAGCAATGTGGTTTGTCTGGAGGCAAATCAGCTTTCAAATGTAAAATGACAAAAAAGCAGTTTTACTCCATTAAAAGTTCATACTTACTTTTTTTAATGTACATATATATCCTTAAATCAATTGCTAAAATGTTCAAAAATATATAATTATGTTGTTCAGTGTTAAGCAATGATTGCCGGTTTCAAGGCCTTGCTACTATAACATGCCTAAGGCAAACAGTCTGTGCATTCATGAATATTGGAAAGAGTAAGTCATAAATCTATAATCTGAACATACACATTTTTCAAGATGCCTGGAGTCAGGGGTTTTTTATTCGTAGTAACATACATTTCATTTGAAAACTGCTGGTTTTTTTTGCTTGCCTCCAATTTCATAATTTGTACAGTATTTTTACCTGTAATCATGCATCCACCCAACAATTTCTAAATTAATAAAGGCTGCCAAGCAATGAAAAAAGACAAGGACGCTGTGTGGTCAATCTTTTTCACCTTCAGTTATGCAACTGCAGTAGAGATTTTGTCTTGTCTTTCAAAAGTGCACACAGTACAAACAATATTTTTGTCTGCATTGAGCAAGAAATTACTAGGAGAAGAGTGCAAGTTTCTATACCATTAGAGCAACTTAAGTTTGTCAAACAGAGGTAGTATCACACAAATTTATCTATGCAAATGCCATCCCTGCCACAAATAACTAGTCCTAGAGCCCAAGTTTAAAGATGGCTTGCATTATGCTCTTCCAGAGGAACACAGAGTTGACCTTTTCCCAAGTAAATTAGTTCTTACAGATATTCCCTCTTTAGCCCCAGTGTTCAAGACCATCCATCTTTCTTACGCCTTAGTGTTGAAACCAAGTATTTTCTCTTTTGTCCTTCCTTAAGTATTGACAGTTAATGGAAAAGGAAGAAGAAAAGGAAGGAGGGAACGAACAAACCGACAGCACCAACCACTTAACTTTTCCTTTATTTTATCAGGGAACATTCTTTTCCCCAGAGAAAATGAAGCCCAGTAAAAGAAAGCCAACAGCAACAGGGGGGAAACCACAGTGCTTCCAACTGGGAGCCACTGCCAAGGCAGCATGCAATGCAATATATAGCAAACAATGCCATAGTTTAGTAAATAATACTGTCAGACAGAGCAATGGCAATCTTTTTCTTATGTTTCTCTCCAGGTGGTGACACCACGAACAGAGAGGTGCTCCTGAAGTTTTCTTCTGCTCCAAAAGCACTCAGTTCATGGGAAACAAGAACATCTATTCCTTTGATTTCTGTAGTTACCTATTGTACTGACAGTCTTCCTTACGTTATTTTTAAGACAACCCACTCATTTTCTCAGCTTGCTGGAATCCATATACATGCTGTCCCACACCAAATTAACCACTGGAGAGCAAAATTAAATATTTCCTCATTCTTCCTGAAGCACAAGCAAAAGAGGGAGAAAACTAACCACGAACTTCTTTGAGGCCACATCTGCTAATATTTAAATATGTATTCTCTTGTGCACAATTATTTTCAGAGGCAGGGCTTGAATGTCACATCCATCATAATTACCAGATTTGCTCTTCAGTCACTGTTTTACAATTCCTTTTGCAGCATTTAAGAGTTTTCACTTGTATATCTGTAGGAAAATTTGAAGCAGAGGAAGCTGTATCCAACATATAATAAATTATTTTTGATTCTTCGTTTGCTCTTCTAATCCTCTCCAAGTAGCCACTGAGGGTAAGGGAAAGCAGAAGTATATCTGATGAGAGGTTTAAGTTAAACTGAGAAATAACATAACACATTTGCAAGGCAGCCCAGAATGCCATAGCTTTAATATCGGCATGGAATATGTGTCCAGAGGAGAGGGGGCATTATGAGAAATTACATTCATAAGTGTAACATTAAAGATCTGGTTTAGCAAAGTTCAAATAGAAAGCTAGGTGATTTCAATAGGCTATGAAAAATAAGTCCTGGGAAGTAGATGAAATGACTGCATCTATTTTTCAGATAAGTACAGTTAACTGGTGGATGTTTTCAAAGGATTTGCTATTGCTGCATCTTTCACATCTATCACAATAGATGTGACGGAAGAGGGAAAAAATGAAGTTTTAAGAGCATGCTAGGATAAAGGTAACCAGGGTGGTATGGCTTGAAAGGAGGTTAATATTTAGAAACCTGTGAAAAATACAAAGTGGCATAAAAGATAATGTAATTAGATTGGAATGTAAAGAAAATACAAATCATGTGAGGTAATATCTGCTTTCAAAAAAGAGCCAAATGCCTATTAGGGACACAAAAATAAAACCTCCTGCTGACGAACTGCATTCTCAAATACAGGAGTTTGAATATCTGAGAATGGATCTAAAAGCTGGCAACATCTGTCACTATAATTATTGCTTATTACCTGTATTACAATAGTGCCTGAGGCCCCAATTAAAGTTCATTCACCATCATGCCAAATACCTACAAATACGTGATAAAAACCAGAATCCAAAGACTATTGAAGGAAGTAGATGAATGGAGGAAAACTGAGATCTCTCTTGTATGCTTAGGTATTGAAGAAGCAGAGGTTAACTGCCTGCTCTGAGTTGTGAAGGAGGATTTCGATGCCTAAATTATTGAGGTTCTTAAAAAAACTTTACCTGTGATTGCAAATGAGGGAACAACAGAATGCAGGGGAAAAAATTTTTCACTGTGATTTATTTCCTAGCTGTTGAGGTTGCTTTAATACAGTGATTGGATTTTTCTCTTTCACTTCAGAAAACAAGATTACTAATATTTCCCTACTGATTGTGAACTCTTTCACAGAAGGAAGAAGGGGTCAAGTTTAAAATTGCCTTATATAGGGGGGACAGAAATAAGGATATTACCCTTGTGTTTGACAAGAATTCTAGGTGCACAAGAGTCAAGATTGCAATAAGAATTTTAGGGACCCTTTAAAAATTTGAGGAAAGCTGTAATTTAATGACAAGTAAGTATAGCTATAAAAGAGGCCTTTGTGAAGGCCAACTAGGATAAATTTCAGAGGCCAAGAGAATAAAATTAGTCTTTAATTACTGCCTATTACAACAGATTCTTATGCAGAGTAACAGGTAATGTAGAAGAGACCCTTCCAATCAGGTAGAAACTAGAAATTATCTAGAATTTATCCAAAAAATTATCCACTGCTATTATTTGAAGGCAGTTGTTGAAAGAAACACTTTTTAAAGAAACATCCCATCAATTCCTAAAGGCGGAGATTTTTTTTGGAAGTAGGAAAGTGGAAAAGTTCATTTAGGAGAAAAAGAATCTTTATATTTTCTAAATCAATAGTTTTCATTTTTGGAAGTGTCTAAGAGTTTTTAAAATGCCGAGGCTTTTTGCTAAGCAAAAACACATCGATAATTAGATGCCTAAAATCTCTTTCAAATGAGGACTGAGCTCCCAACACATGGACTGCTGAAGATCACTGGACACTAACTGAGATTTTTGATGTACAATGTCTCCTAATTTGACCAGGGGCAGTTATAGCTTAAATATAAACATATTAAGTCCTCTCTTCACTTCTTGGGAGCAAAGGCAGATAACTCAGGTCCACTAAAGGAAAAATATGCATTCATTATGGGTAGGTTTTTTTTCCCTCCAGTGAAAGGAGTTCATGAGCCAGAGTTGAATTCCTCAGTGCAATGTAATATGAACAGAGACATGGGTGGCCGGTGGTAGCAGTCGCAGTGATCAGCGTCCTAAACAGTCAAATGACCCAACAAAAAAATTCATGGATAGAGATGATCTGCAATGTTGCCTCCCACTTCTAAGCGTCTGAGTGCAACCCAAATTATGTGCTTGTGTGAAAGTGGGATTCACAACCTGGAATCCCACCTGCACTTAAACTCCTTTGATTATGGCAAATTGGTTCACTCTTCTCACTTAAAACCTGTCTGTCAAAGGAGAAGGAGGAGAAACGAATGTTAAAATAGACTAGAGATTACAGCAGTTTCTAAGGAAACCAAAGTCAATGCCCTCCTCATGCAAAATAAGCGGGAATTCATAACTCTCACCTCCCACAGGAGTGCCCCCTCCACTACTCACCTAGGGCTAGGCCTAGGGCTAAGACACACATCAAATACAGCGTATAAAAAGCAGGTGCTGAATTGGTAAATGTCCAGGTACGTACCCTCTAATCCCATTATAAAATCCTTTGAGGCTATAATCCTATAGTTCTGACGTATTCATTTGATAAAAAGCTATATCTGCTACTGTTGTAGCTCTCATTTTCAAATTAAGGAAAAGATTAAGGAAAGGCTAACACCACACAGAAATTGATCAAACAGCAGGGAAAAAGTGGGAATGCTGCACACGCCCAACAAAATCATTTCAGCAGCATGGGAGCACTAAGTGTAATGCTATTCTTAGAAGATCATGCAGATTAAAAAATGAAAAAAATAAAGTAAGAAAAGTTGAAGAAAACAGAACCACAACAAATAAGAACAATTTTTTTTTTGCCAGAAACAAATATGCAGAAGTATAGATATTTGTGACCCTCTCGTAGAATAAGAATGTGCTGATTGAGTTATTTACTGATTAATCAATAACTGAGAAACAGAAGCTGGAACAATGCTGGAAAACCCTACGTTATGTTGTAGGCATACTACACATTCTTTTGCCAAAAACTGCATATTTAATATGGAAAATCAGTTTTAAAAACAGTTGAAATGAACAGGACTGCTTTTAAAGCAACACTTCTGTTACAGCTGCACATACCCTGGGTAGCTTTGATCAAAATATTAAATTGTAGAGCAGACGCAGAAGAAATACACATGTCCAAGTTAAATGAGGCGAAACAAGAACAGGTGTTCCAAGATGCTGGGCATACAAAGAAATATGAAGCTGAGAGGGGGACCAAGAGGGCGTGGAAAGTACCAAAAGCTAGAATAGAAATAAAATAAAGCAAGGTATGAGACCAATACAGAATATGGGGTAAAACTGTGGAAATGGAATCCTAAAAGTTAAATCTGATGATAACTAACAGGTCTCTGTTATTGGAGGTGAGTGTCACATCCCTACAAGTATCATTAACTATGCATTAATAATCGCTGTTCCCAAAAAGCAGGCAAATGCTAAAACACTAACACCTAAAATACATATAGCAAAAATTAAAGGTTTCTGCCTGAATGAAACTTAAAATAGATGATTTGCAGGATCTTGATGGAAGAGATGAGGACTGGGTCTGAGGAAGGCACTCAGTCTCCATTCATTGGCCCAGAATGAGAGTTGCACAGCTGTGCATGGCTGCAGCAAGTGCTGGTTTTGTTTCCCAAGTATGGAGTGTTTGTGTGTTTAACGTGGAACCCAGCAGCTGAAACAGAATTTGCTGCAAGACAACATTGCTTAAACATAAGCAGTGTCACTACTTCTGTAGCAGTCACTAAGTATAGCCTAGAACCTACTGAAATTCACTGGACTTCTGGCTTTTATATCTCTTTTATCCTATTTACTGCAGCATGTCAGCCCCAGGCCTATTCTGTTATTGCCTCAGAAATTTTCTTACATTCCTTGGAAAGCAACCTACTTCCTTAAAAATCCAGCTTATCAGGCCATGTCTCTTCAATGACGAGGCTCTTACAAAACTACCAGGAACTGTAAATAGCACCTGCCAGTCACTGAGCGATAAGATGCTGCATATAAAGCGAAGTAAAGTTCAATAGGAATATGTTCTAAGAGTCAGGAAATACATTTTTAAGCAAGAGAGAAGCATCATTTTCTATCCTCCTAGTATTTGGCACCAGATCTGCATTTTCTTAGAATGTGTTGAAGTATGACAAACTGCCTTATGGAAACAGCCACATGCAAAAGACCTTCAGTAATTACAACATGCAAAATGTGCCTAGAAACTTCTGATTAATAATCACATTTTGTTTTCAAAGCTAATTTGCCAGCATTGTTGCAGCACTTACTGTGCATTGTTGAATGCTGGTTGCTGGGTTAATCCATATCACGGTAACCTGATGTCTGAAACACCCTGACAGTGCCTGCACTGATACCCATTAACTACTTTGCATGTGCAGTGTTCTGTAATAGCCAACAAGACACAATTCAAGGTCACTACTATTACAGCTACAGAAAGCACAGAGAAGAAATAAAAAATAATATTTCCAAAGCAAAGAAGGCTTCCGTGAATAGTACAGTGAAATATAAGCAAAGGTTCACTCTAATAGTATGTGAAGGTGGGTAATATGGTTAACTATTGTACTTAGCTTAATAAATTAGCAAATCTCTCCCTTATTATCCACTGTGGGTGTCTGAGTTTTGAGAATGTTTAGTTTGCCATCTCTAACATTAAGGAAGCCTAGAGGTGGTAGCTGATACTTCTATTAAAGAAGAATGTAGGTGTACAAGATCTGCAGGAGTATATTTGCTCATACAAACGTAGCAGAGGATAAGTGATCTCCACCTCCACTCTCAGCGTGCTAGACATCGGGCATAATCAGACTGTGCCAAAGATTATTGGCTATCCTGCCAGTTTGTGTCCTGGCTGTTTGAATTGTTGCTTTGAAGTGGACCACAGCCCTCCTTGCCTGGGGACAGGCATTCCCCTGGGGACTCTGACGTCCTTCCTCACCCGACCCAAAATGAACAGTTATTTTCTGGTTTGCTTAGCAATAATTAGTAACCCAAGTGTCACACAGCGTTGCTTACAGCAAGAAACTGCAAGAAGCTACTCATTAAATATGAATGTTCATTGTAACTAGGCAGAGCTCTCTAGATCTTTATCCCATTGTCTCCATCCTCACTTATTTTATATGCTCTAAATTTATTAAATAACAGCAATTAATAAGAAACCATTAAAGCAGCAGAAAGATTTTGTATTTAAATATGTATATTTATAAGCTTCTTGAAGAAATATTAATGGTATAATACTTGCAAGATGGATTCTATTCTGTTTCAGGGCATTCTGAAGTTATTCCTCATGTTCAATTCGATTTCATTTACAATTATTGTAATTTCTGTGAAGTTTTTAGATAAGAAAATAATTGTTTTGCCCTTTTTAGATTTTATTATGAAACATTGCTGAAGAACAAATAATAGGTGGGTCTACTAAAAGATCAAAATAAAGCAGCAAATCAGACATTGAATGTGCAAGTTTAAAGTTCTCGTTTCTTAAAAATGCTAGTGTTGCTGATGAAGCTTCTAAGGTCACAGTAATGAACACACATTGAGAAACTCCATCTGTTTCAAAATGTTGTATATTACTGTGCAGTGCAGAGACCAAGAATTAATTAAATAACTACCAGAAAAAAAAAAAAAAAAAGAGGCAGACTTTGTAAAGACAAAAAAAAAATCAAAAATTTTGAAATCCTTGGAAAAAAATAAAACATAAAACAGAAGTCTTTAGTTTCCAAGAAGAAACACAAAAAAATAGTTAAAATGTTGCATTGAAAGCTGGCTAAGATATTATCATCCAAACTTTCTTTTGTGAATTACTAATCATTCTTAGCAAAATCTTTTTCAAGAAGATTTAATTAAAAAAAAAAAAACAACAAACCCTATCAAGAAAAGTTTTCAAGTTTACAATAGAGAATTTCCACAAAAGGTTCAACAATCAAAACTCTTAGATTGCCAGTCATGTTTCTCAACTAGAATATTTGAGACCTAATGTGCATGGAACCCAAAAAGTATTTGCATCTACCCTGACCACTCACAGGTAAATGTTTTGAAACCACAAGAGTTATTTTGGACAGAGCTATTTTCTGACAAAATGTTTCTAAGGATTTCTCCAAGTAAGGAGGACAAGAATAAAAATAAAATCTCAAAGAGCTTTTATTGATGTGCAAAGCAGCTTTTATCCAATACTAATTGCAACAATAGACATTTTCATTTGGCATCTTGAATTCTTTTCTTTCCCCAGATAGTTAAGAGTTATATCTGTTCTGTTGAACAGAAATATACTAAATTATTTTTTCTATCTCATTTCCCTCAGATGGAATTTAAACATAACCTCCTCCTATTATGCTGCCCAGTTTCTACTTGATGCAGCATTTTCTGGATAAAATATTTTTAACAAAAAAAATGTCTGGAGTGCTGCCTATGAAATGGTAAAACTACCTCCCTCGAGACTATTCCAACTTTTTATCCTGTGAAATTATTTTACTTACATTGCACATAATTATTGGTCCTATAGAGGAGAGCTTTGCTTTGCAAAAAGAAATATCCAGAAGTACTGTGTTTTCTCAGGCAGTTGAAAAGTCAGAATTCTGAAGTACACACCTGTCCTTACACACTGCTTCTATAGCACACACATGCTCTGTTTCTGCCTTTTTTCCCTTCCCTAGTGTTGGATAGATAAGGGGTCCTGTAAAAACGACGGGTTAGCCTGCTGCTGAAAGCTGTTTCAGTGGTACCTTACAGATTTATGTCCTGAAAGATCTGTGTAGCATCTTCCCATCCTGCTTTGAGAGGACAACGCATAGTAAGATTTCTGCGGCTTTCCTGACCTTCTCTGTCCATTCCTTCTGTGCAAACAATTTATCTTCTCCAGTGCAGTCTGCAAGCAGAACTCCATGAGGCAGTAGAGTCGTGTCAGGGATTTCCCTGGCTGTCTACCCTTTTTCTCTTTCCTCTGTGCTGTCACAGCAGAGAAATGGCTGTGTGGCAAGCTAAAGATGATATTTTCTGTGAAG
The DNA here is from genome assembly GCA_013397865.1 of Struthidea cinerea. Lineage (NCBI taxonomy): Eukaryota > Metazoa > Chordata > Aves > Passeriformes > Corcoracidae > Struthidea > Struthidea cinerea. The sequence continues at coordinate 465,860 of VZTI01005471.1, read as the reverse complement.
AAAGGTACAAATTGTGTAAGAATGAAAAAAAAAGAAGATAGTGTGTTTGTGTGTAGATTTGAGGAGGGGGAAACCCTGACTGCAACATATAAAAGGCCACTATACGCTCTCGTTTCTGTGTTGTGCAAATTAAACGTTTTGCTATACCCCAAATTACCCTATAGAATGGATTGTTGCAGTCTTTGAAATAATTTCATAAATTTGTGGGTCTTACCAGTTTCTAAAAGGATTATAAAACTTTTTCTTTCAACAAAGCTCTATTACCTGGTTTGTGCAGTATGGTATTATAGGTTTTGGTGAAATATGCTGCACACAACAAAGACAGAAGATCTTTAGGGGAAGTGTATTAGTTACATCAGATGTAAAAGGTGATTGAATCTGAGACCAAATCAACTCTCAGCTTAAAAAGGAATAGACTGAAAGAGTCATGCCACTACAGTTAGGGCTCAATACTGTTCCCCATAATTCTGTATCACAGTTCATCCCTACTGTACACAGGGTGACAAATATAGGTGGCAAGGAGTATAGGACCTGAGGAGGAAGAGCATGGCAAAGCTGCAGTCAGCAACATGCATCCGAGGGACAGTGTCACACAGTAACAGACTGGTAGCAGTCAGATGCAATATCCCATCAGTCAGCATCAGACAGGATGAAGCGTCACCACAGCAAGGTCCCAGACAGTACAAGACAGGAAGAAACAGCTGTCAGCACTTGCTAAATTCAGGAACAGTGGATTAATTAAAATGACTAAGGAGTGAATCACTATCCATTAAATCCTCCTGGTGATGTTTAAGATTGGAAAAGCAAAACAACAACAATGGACACCCATATTAATTCAGTATCTTAACCATTGACATTTTGCAGACAAATCAAAGCAGTTTTCAAGCTGATGCAAAGTGTAAGTCATTTTCCCCCAATGTAATTCACATTTATATGGAGATTTAGAAGATCCTATCTGTTCTGTTAATGATATGTCCAAATTAGACAAAACCTAGAAAAATGTTTTGTTAAACTGAGCATCAAAAACCTGAAAATGCTGGACAGTCAAATGGATAAACACACAGCTAAGCGTGTCTGGAAACCAAGGATAAATTTTAGCACATACATTTAAAAAAAAAAAAAAATTAACATGGGTAGAATTGTAAATAAAATATGAGAGACAAACATCAGCAAATCCTCGTTTCACGACCATAACCACTGGGGCAGGTACATATTTTCCTCAGAGGAATTACATTAAGGTGTCTTTGCCAGCACTCCATCACTTCTCTCTACTCTCCAGTGCCACCCACAGAACCTTCCCAGGATAGCAGCTTGTGGAGCCCTCTTCAAACACAGTCAGTGAAACAATGTTGTGGAACTCACACACACACAGACATACTACCAAAAACATATTGTGGATTTAACTTGGTTCATTTCAATGATCTGCTTTGCAGCGCAGTCCCACAAACAACTACATGTGGAAAAAAACAGGGGTATGATGAACTGTAGATATTTCAGGAAAGACTAGTCCTGAGTCTGTGTCAGGGTAGGGGTGGTTTTTTTTTTTAAGAAAATTTTAACCCAAGTTTACCACCAAAGAAAATATAGTACATAATGACATTTTGGGAATGTGTGCTTTTAATCATATAACAATCAGTTATACTAGAGGAAAAATTCACCCACTCTATCAGCCCAGGAAGTGCAACATTCAAACAGGTATTTGAAATGAGGACTAATGGATTCAAATAACTCCTTTCCTTTCCCCATCTTACACTCTATTTAGCAACTCCTGCAGCTAGAAGTGCGTTATTGTTATCTTTTGAAATATTTTCAACACTGAATTTTAAAATGCTTCAACATTTGTTTAACATCACGTGCTGTGAAAAAAGCTCAGTTAATATCCATGTAGATAGAGGCTAATATAGAGGCTAAAATACAATTGAAAGAAAATCTCTTCAGTAAAGCATTTCTAAACACACAATCCATCTGTGGGATGAGGCCTCAATGCCTGGACAGTTAACTTTGATCAAAGGATCAGAGGAATGTGCAGCTCTTTGCTGTAAGTTAAGGAAGACTTCCTGATAAAGGAATTGTGTATTCGGCTGGAAGGGCTCCTCTGTAAATCCTTATGCAGCACATGTACCGTGGGTGGTCCCGTGTCACAGAACACTAAAAGGAACAAGCTTGTGTCAATTCACCGGCTCAGCCTAGAGGGAATGGTACAGCTCAGACTGGCTTTCTGGACGATCTATGTCATACTTCTGCCCCCAGGCTGCAGACCCCGCTCACCAGTATTGAAAGGGAACAAAATTATACTAATTCCTGTATATTTGAACCATTTCTGCAGAGTGGGGGAAACAAAGGCAAAGTGAAAAGTGTAATCCCATTTAAAGTAACACTGTCAAATAGGTCTTCAAACTCATTCATTTACATACCCGACAGATCCTTATTACTAGCTCCAGCTGCCTGGCCTAGCCCTGACAATCACAGGAGTACAGAAATAGCAGGTCTCATGTCATTGACCAGATATAAACAACCTAACACTGTTAGTGTCCTGGATCTACAGCTGTACCAAGAAGTGTGGCCCAGCTGAAATGGAAAGCATAAACAGAAACACAAGTTTGTAAATGACTAAAACTCAATGATTGCAGGACTATATGGATATATTAAATATCCACTGAATCTTGGAAGTGTAAAGAATTACTTCAGTTATACATCTCTATTTTCTATAAACATAATGTCATGTAACAATCCTGGGTTTCTTTGTTTCTTTCTTTTTTCCTTTTCTTTTTCTTTTTTTTCCAGCTATATATTACTGTTAGAGTTTAAATTATTAAACAAACATAAATTTTCTTTCATAAGCCTTTAACATCTTCACAAGGGGAAATGGAGGGGCAGGTACTGATCCTTTCACTCTCTTGACCAGTGACAGGACTCAGGGGAATGTCATGAAATTGTGTCAGGGGAGGTTTAGGTTCAATATCAGGAAAAGGTTTTTCACACAGAGGGTGGTCAAGCACTAGAAAGCCTCCCTAAGGAAAAGGTCACAGCCCCAAGCTGACAGAGTTCAAGAAGAATTTGGCAATGCTCTCAGGCACATGGTGTGTCCTGTGTGGAGCAGAGAGTTAGACTTGGTAATCCTGATGAGTCCCTTCCAACTCAGCTTACTCTGTGATTCTATTCTATCAGTGGGCTATCATTATTTTGGAACTTTGACGCCATAAAGTATTTTTAATTGATCAAACATTTTTATCCTTCATATGTGCTACTACAAGCCTTTTAAGTGGTTTACTAAGGCAATCCATCTGGAAGTAAGATATTCAATAAATGATTATAATTACGTCTCTTTCTTGAAATGTGTTTGTTCTCTTTGTGTAAATATTAGCATGAGATGTCTGCTATTTCACCATCCTCACTTACAACAAAGGTATTTAGGATGTAAGTTAAGTGAAAGAAAACTGTCTACCAGCTATGCTTTAGGAAGAATGTGGAAATGCATGTGTCTCTCTTGTAGGGCAAGTAGATAATTTATAGACAATTCATTACAAAAATCAAGGAAAAGTGCATAAAATAAGGTGAAAAAGAACTAATTAAATGCCCATTCCTGATAGGAAATTCTGAACAGGACCAGTTTTCCTTTAAATGTTGAACTACTTTTCTAGGTATTTTCTCAAAACACTCACTTTCAATGTTTTTGATCTTTTAATCTAAAGATTCAAAGATAGTATAAACACTTTTTTCCAAAGTACAATAAATGAATATATAATAAATGAATACACATATTGCATATCATGATGTGTGCAATTGTAAAGTACATGCTTACTTCCATTTAAAAATCAATAGAAATAAGAATTTTGTCTGTAGATTCAGTTGTTTAACATACATCATTGATCAATTTGAAAAGCAAAACATTATAGTCTCATGTTATATTTTTTTTTCCTTGAAAGACACTTAATAAATTTGTGGAGTAGTTGGTGTGTACATACAACAATCTAATTTTGTCTTATTCTCTGTAAAGATACTTACATTCTAATTCTAGTGGAAAATGGAAGAAATTTTTTAGTTATCTCTGTCTTTTCACTTTCTGTCCATCTTCAGAACTAGATCTAATGCACCCGTCTGTCGCAGTAGAAGATAATAAGAATCTCACTATAAGATTTCTGTTTCTTAAAGATTCCAAAAGATACAGGGCTCTCATGTATTCAGTGAAATACTGCCCACTTTTAATGACTCACACCTTTCTGCAGCAAGACTAGATGGTTCACGGAAAGGAACAAAACATTTTCCATATAAGTTTGCCATTGTCCCTTAGATTTTTCTTGTACTTTTCTCATCCTTTCTTTTTACTTCACTCTTTAATTCAACCGAAGCTGATTTGCCTTCAAAACTGTATCAACACCAGCTGGAGATACCCAACTGCAGTTTCTAACTTGACAGTCAACATTTCTTCTTAAAGCAGGACCTATGGTATTGTTCCCACTTAAAGTGAGGTTAGTAGACCAAACATTTTTGTATTGTTGTAAGAAAACAGCCTTGATGTAATGATGACATTTGACCGCATATTTTCAATATAAACCAGACCTCAATCCACCAAGTCCTTAAGCATACATTTAGGCACCTTCCCTTATCCCACTGCTCTCCAGTTAAGGACGTGATTAAGTAGTTCACTAACTATAGCCGAGGTGGCAGCTGGAAGGGCAAAAATAACTAAGACTCACAAATGAAACCAAGAATTTTCCAATCAATTCATTTCTGCTTCTGACTTCTTCACCAAGTAACTTCAGTTTCTTTACAATGTATAGGACACATCATTTTGGGTTTTACACACTAAATGGAAACGCCCAGAAAACAGCAGGAAAAGCCAAATGCCATGAAAGTAAGAATGCCATTTTATGTTAACAACATTATCTTTCAAAGTCTTTTTCAGGTTCAGTGCAGCTTCCACTAGACTTCATCTGAAAACTCAAAAATTATTCAAAAGATATAATTGATTTTTTTCTGTTAGGTTAAGCAAGTTTAGCATATCAGAAGAGTCACATGCAGTCATATCATAAAAGATATGACTGAAAAGACAGAACCATTTTTCATTCATAACTTTAGTTCTATCAGTGTTAAAATATATTGATACATTGGTTTCCCTAACAGTCTTTTGGACACAAAGAAGATTCTGAAAACATAGAAACAAAACAACTACTTTAATGGAGCTAGAAAAATAGGGGATTTATATCATTTTTCTTTAAGTTCACAGCAAAATATTTTAAAATAATAATAATAATAATGAAAAGATTAAGATAAGAAAAACAATAGATTTTGGTTGATTAATATTCTATTTTTCCATGTGACATGAAATACAGAAACCTTAATGTTTTTTGCTCTTATTTAAAACAAAGACAGGTTTTGCAATCTCAAAACTTTTACTTTATTTAAATTTTATTGAAATACTTTTCGCAGGTGCCAAATTCAATTTCTCAGGCTGCTTCATCCCTCTCTTTTCATGTTTTTGGGGCTTTTTGTTTGGTTTTGTGTTTTGGTTGGTTTTTTTTGTAAACTTTTGCAAGTTGATGAAATTTTCTTTTTATTCAAGGCATCTCATTACCTGAAGACTTTCTGGTATTTCAAGAGATGACTTGCCAGGCAACTTCTTTGTAAACATTTTTCAAAGTTCCTGATATGTTTTCGCAGCTCCTAAAATATGTTATAAATTATTAAAGAGTGTAAGAATCTGCAGTGCTCTGCTTGAGAAAAAATAATTAAACCAGCGTCAATAAAAATGAGAATTACCTGAACTTGATGAGAGTTTCTTTGATGCTTCAAAAAGCTAAGGTCATTTTCTTCTTTTTCCTTTTACATAAGATTTAATTTGTATTTTCCTCTATAATTTCAGATCCAAGTGGAATAGAAATATCAAATATATAATGACAAAGTGTTACAGTGGTATCTCTGACCTCTGAGAAGAAAAGCCCCAGAAATTTCATTAACCTCTCTGTTCTTGTGAGATTTAAATTCCACATCAAGAGGTGTAGATAGCTTGGATTGGATAATCATATTGTTCTCAAGGTGATGTTTGAACTGAAATTCCTACCATTTTGAAGATTATTTTTCACAATGAGCAACATGAAAAAATATTTCTCATGCTGCAAAAAAATCAAAGTTAGAGTTAATTTGACATCTAAGTGACTGAATATGCAAGATCTTTGCTATTTACATATTTCTCTACGGCACTTTATCCTTTGAGGAAACAATATGTTTTTATGGCACAGAAAAAACAGGTTCATGAGCAAACCCATGTTCAAAAGTTAGAAGAAAAATGCTATGAGATAGCTGACCAAAGCTGTACTGAGGATGTATGCAGGTCCCATATCTTGTAACATCGGCTTATCAGTCAGAAGATTTCTTGGGAGTTTGCAGAGGAAGGAAGTGGGAGTGATTGTTTTTGTTGTCATTGTTTTTGTTGTTTCCCAGCAAGTCTGTTTCAGTCTTTGGGGGGGGAAAAAATAGGAAAAAAAAGGAAGCAATTGCAATGTCCTAGCTCTTCTTGAAAAGGTGCAGTTTTCAAACCCAAGCTACCTTTTAAATTGTCCTCTAGATTATATTTTAACATGCATAACCCTTTTATTTTACAATTAAAATCAGCAGTCTGTCCTTCAGAATACATGCAAACCAGTATCTTTCACTTATTTATATATTTACAGAGGAAATTTTCTACATTGTAAAGATATTATTTTTATAACCTCAGTGTAATACTTGGTTCATAATTCTGTACTAAGTGCTGCATGGATGTAACTGTAAACTGGATCAGGACCCTATTTTACAATATTCTTCCAAATGTAAATGTCCTGCTTTCAAGAACAGGAGGAAGCATAAGCCCTATTCTCAAAAAACCCTAAACAACCAGGCAACATAAAACACCATCTTACATTAACATGGTAATATGCATGTTGCAAAGACAAGGGGGTTTCCTTGGGGTGCTCTTTTTTCCTCGACACATGAAATACCACTTTGCAAAAGACACTGTAAATACACAGAGTGTATTTACCAAAAGCAAGGCATATCCAGTATTTGATTGTTGAGTTGGATATGCACTCTCTCAAGAAATCTGTTCAGTTTTCTATATAAGAAACTTAGGGAATAAGGAAGAGAACACTTTTTGTGGGTTCTTGTAATGCTTTATGTCTGATTCAGTTCACAGCTGCACAAATTTGATTTGCATTGAATTAAAGCTATATAAATTTTTAAATTGTTATGAAACTATTTAAAACTCATGAAATCTGTATGAGAACCCTGTTACCTTCTCCTATCTTATTTAATTTTCTTTGGTTTTGTTTTGGATTTTTTAATTAGTTTTTTGGTTTTTTTTCCTCTGTCCCTACCCTCCCAAACTTCAGAATGCTAGATTTGCACTCCCTAGCTTCAGTGCTCTGGAGCCCAATAGGCCTTTCCATCTTCAGCATGCACCAAACTGTATGAATTTCCAATTTGTTTCCCAGGAAATTCAAAAGTCTCATTTCATTACTGAGTCCCAAGAGGATTAAATTCCCAGTGTACCAGCCTTGCACCAGCATGGAGAATTTTAACTAGCTTCAGTGAAATCCCACACACTTTGGAGCTCACCTTAAGGAGAATAACCTCTTCCTTTGACTGGTTAGAACTGATCTGAAAATGTTTCTAGAATATACCAAAAGCCTGAAATTAACCCTAATGATATTATGATGTCTAACAGGAAATTAAGGACTTCTAATTTAAGAATTTATTTTCCAAATATCTGGATATTGAAGGAATATATTCTACTTGATGACCCAGTGGAAGCACAAGTTATTCTTTTTATACATAATTACAAAAAGAAATTAAAATGCAACAGATGCTTTTAATACATTTAAACTGAGTGTTAATTCCTGCCCCGGAAAAAGTGGAAAGCAGAGCGACTGATGCTTTAATTGCTTCAGAGAAGGGCCAAGATATTGGTAGCTATCCAAGTACAGACTGTCTACCAAGCAGAACATTGACCACAGAGATGTTTTCCATTCTAGGTGATCTCATAGCGAGAAAATTGAATGGTTTATTCCCTCCTCTGTTCCTATAGTGAATGAAAGAGTTTATAATTATTCCTCATATTTTTTTGATACTGTGCAAAAGCTGAGTTTTAGATCTATTTGCAGCATTTGAGTTATTGATCCTTGCTTCCTGGATGCATGCATGCTATTGCCCTCATCACTTCCCTGTTCTGTAGAACTCCAGGTAAACACCAAGTATATTTGTCAATACCAAAGTCACAAACAGCCAAGCTATAACAGATTTAGTGCCATGTTTCTTTTAGCACATATATTAAGTCAGCTTAGACCCCAAACCATGAGGTAGACAGAATTGTGAAGGGAATGCAAACAAATATGAACTTAGCTCACTTACTATTATCTACTACTTCATTTAGACCAGGCTGCTCTGTCTCATTTATGTTAACAAGATACATACTGGGGTTTTCTTATGTAGCATGTAATATATCTTTGTTTTGAACATACAAAGAGCATGAGCAAAATCCTGTAATTCACAAAGTTTTCTCTGTATGAGGCTTGGCTAGTCTATAATTAATCCCCTAGGCAGACATAAAATTAGAGAATAGCACTGCTTCACTATAGAGCAAAACCATAATCTATTTTATTTTATGAAAACTTGTCAAAAAACCAGTATCTTTTGGAGTCAATGGGGCTACTATTTGCCCTTTTGGCCGCTTTTTCTGAATTTTTAAGGGCCAGAGCCTGTTAGAGAAAGGTGATAGAACTTTGCAGAAGGATAAGAAATGTAATCATGGGGGAGAACAGAAAAACAAATATGTTAATTTTGTAAAACTTGCAGATGAGAATTTTCAGATCTCTGGTTTGATGGACTTAAAAGATCAAAATCAATTAGTAAAACAAACCTACAACATAGATGAAAGACACTTGAGATAGAGCTGTGAGAAACACTTGTGAAACCACTACTTGGCAATAGTGCAGAATATCTGAATGAGTGACACCCATGCTGTGTGATACAGAAGAATTCTCTCCTGGTGCTGAAATGAAAAATAAATCAAACCAAACCAAAATAAACCCCAGAGCAGCAGTTAACACAAGAATAAGCTGATGTTCATTGTTTTAAGTTATTATTTTAATATTCTTGTGCATGGGGAAATTAAAATATTGTAAAAGAGTGAAAAGAAGCAATCTCAATCTACACAAATTTGGAAACGGTCAGATTTACAACTGACGTTTGCTAAATGATGACGTTAAAATTTGGAATGTTGTGCTAGAAGTAATTACCTGTAACAATAATTTTGCCTAAACACAATGGTATTTTAATGCTTGTTTGCTTGAAGATTAAATTAAAAACACTGCATCACCAAAATGAAAAGAAACTAAAACCCAGTCTAATTGTTATCTACTTGGAACCAACTGTTCAGAACAGATGGAAGCAAGCCTTGTGCAAGGGATGTTGACATGTACAATGAGGAAAAAGCTTTGAAGTTTTTCTGTAGCAAAATATTCTACTTAGAATTAACCAAGTTTTTCATATGAAATATTGTACACAAAATTTTTATTGGTGTTTAATAGATATCTGGCCAAGACAAACCAGCATTGTTAATTCCCATAAATGTAACAATCGGAAGAAATGTATTCAGAGGACTGGAAATGAAAAGCATTTTTTAGAGTTCCAGGCAAGTCCTCAGGTTTCTATTTTTTTCATGATTTTCTGCCAGGGACATGATAGTTGTTGCACATACCTCTCTCTCAGTATAATGCCACTCATTCTTTAACTGAGGTGGGCATGAACATCTTCACTGTCACTCACATGACTTGGTGAACAAGCACAGCCATGCTTGTCTTGTTTGGTATCTGATGCCATGGATGTCATTCTGGTTTTGCAATGCTTGAGTCCGGGTGGAAAAAATAATAACCCATTCCCTGTATCTTAAAACAAAATTAAATATGCCATGGAAATATTCTTCTCTAGTGCAAGTCCTGTCCTCTTGGTGACCTCACCTACATAATCCTACTTTCTTTCTCAGAGTGGTAACAGATGAAAAACAGTGGAAATAGAACATAGAATCAGAAAATTATCCACCATACTTTCCTTACTATCTTCCCAACTTTTAAGCTATATACTCATATATACTACATATCTCTTTGCCCTAGGAATAATCTGTAATAGTGTTTGGAAGACCAAAAAAAAAAAAAAGAAAAAAAGAAAAGTATTTCTTAGGAAATTTTGTAATTCTGATGTTGGAAGTACAACGAATCTGTTTTTTCCTCTAGATCAGGCAGAACTTAAAAAGTCAGGTGATACTGTATACCAAGTTGATGGAATGAAAAGCCCACCAGTCAAAAATCTCTTTGAGGTCCCTTGACATAAATCTGAAAGTTAGTATATTAAATAATGAAGGAATAATTCTGGTTCAAAATTTTATTTTTCAGCAGAAAATATTAACAATTGAAAATGTTGCCTCAGAAAAACGATTTCTTTTGACTAACAAACTTCTTTGTATGATTCAAATGTTTGGAAGACCAAAAAAAAACATGCAGCAAAGAGTTAATTACAACACAGCCATTTACTGCTACATTTTAATTGTCATTTCCTTTTTCTTTTTTTCAATTGTCACAAATCTCATTTCTATTACACTAAATTTCTAGTCATAGCATCTACGCCATGTCATCACCATGTTATCCTTGGTCATTACAGGTTCCTACTAATAAAAAAGGGTCAAGTGGAACCTCTGACATCACAGAGGGTTTAAAATCTGAAAAGAATTACAGGCATGATCATTGCAAAACTTCTGGGGGAAATTGCAAACTGTCAAGAAGTGTATTTATGCCATGCAGTTTGATTTATTTATTAATTAGGCAACTCATTTTGAAGCCAGGTCATTCTTGGTTAGTTTGATAATTAATTATCTTAACCATCATTATACCTTCTATAAATGCCACACAGTTTTATCTGTACATCTCTTCTTTTTCTGCTAACATCGTTCTCTTAGACACAGCTTATAACACCCATAAGCATCTATTTTGATTCATGTGGAAAACATAATCTCACAGTTGGTTTTATTGTCCACCTGCAGTGCTCTCAAAACACTTTACTTACAAAACTTAAAAAGCAACTACTTCACTACTATGGGAGAGGCATCAAAAGCCAAGCAATAATTTCGAGCTACCCTACTGTCCACAACAAAAAAAATCTACTAGGGCCTTGAAATATAGGAAAACTATGGCATGATAATGCTTTTTATGTTCTTTCTATCATGTATTTATTTACATTAAGAAAAACCCCAGCACTCAAATGCCAAACTATCTATCTCTGCCTGTGAATGTATTAGTCAAGTGTTAAGATGTACACATGAATACACATAAAGATACAGTATATGCATGGAATCACTGCTGAAATTGTTGATTGAAAAAAAAGGCAACAGACCAAAAAAACCTTCTAAAGCTGTTGAGTAGTATTAATTTTTCATTTATCAGTGCAAATACAATTTTCTGAAAGTGAATGTTTCATAACTGTTCAAGATTGATCTCAATTGCTATGTAGTGGAGTTTGAGCAGTTAAAAATACAGAATTACATCATTAAAAACTGCATCCCTCTTTTTGCTCTCTTGAATAAATTATGTAACTGTTAGAAAAAGTGCAAGTTTCACATATAATAGTTCATGAAATTCATATAAATTGTCAACATGCATCTAATAACAAATATTTCACAGCACATTTCATTCTTAATATGTGGATTTTTGTTCACAAATATTAAAATGCACATAGTAGCAATATAATCTACAAATAGGGTAGGTATGGGTAGTCATATACATTGGCCATCTTTGTCCAATTTATATTGTTTTTCTTTTGAATTCTGGTCCCAAATTAGCCAGTTTAATGAAGCTATCTTTCCAATATCAAGGCATATAATTCCCTCTCTTGACTATTTGTGACTTTCATAGCTGACTGGTAACAAACAGCAGACGTCCTTAATGATCTCTAAACTATTTTATCATATAGATAAAATTTGCTTTATTGGCTTATTGCCTCTATCCCAGTGGAAAACACACATAAAGTTCTGGTACTACCCTTTCTGTCATATATAATGGGCACCAGAAATGGATACTATAGTTATTAGATTTTAACTATATAAATCTAGGAAAAAAAATATATAATTTTCACAAATAAAGAGAGTCGTAGGATGCAAATTGTTCAATGATTTCACAAAGGACACTGAAAAAAGAAGAAAATCCCTTTTACACAATTTTACATTATCAGTTATCAAAGATGACCATCAAGAACTGTAAAAGATTTCTATTCTGGATGACAGAGAAACCAAGCCACAAGTAAAATTCAGGGATGATAGCTTTTAACACATAAGAAAAAAAAAATCTTCTGGTAATGTGTGACTGCAATTAGTTCCTGACTAGAGATAATAGGTAGATCTCTGGAAACAGGTTCAAAAAATTATGTGAGGAGTAAGGATTTAGCAAGAAAATAAAGAAACTATGGGTTACCATTGTGTAGAGCACTAACACACCTTTGTTTTGAATACTACATAAGTTATGACCTCTATATGAAAAGGAAGCAAACAAAAGTGGAAAAAGAACTAGAGAAAGGGCAAAAAAGGACTGTCTAAAGTGTGGAACAAACCCATATAAGGAAAGAGTAAATAAACTGAAGGTTTTTTAAGGAAAGACATGGGAAAATCAATGACACAGGTTTCCCAAATCATGAATGAATGGGAGAATGGAGAAGACGTAAGAATAATTCTAACCTAAGTAAGTGTACTAGAAGAGACAGTAAAACAAGCAAACCAACATAATACTTGCTTATCACCCCATTAATACTTATTTTTGTAGTTATCTACTGTATGGCTTCTTTCCAATCCCATAAAATTCAGAGTGGAGTGTCTCAGCCTACTTTGTCCTAACTTATTAGGAAAATAATCCTTATCTTCCAGTATCTTCTTATCTCAGAGCTCTGAATCTTTCATTTTTAAAATGTTTTCATTTTGAAGGGGGTTTTTTTGTTTGGTTGGTTTTTTGTTTGTTTTGTTTTAGGGAATTGTGGAGTTCTTTTGGTTGTTGGTTTAGTTTGTTTTGGTTTTTTTTTGTTTGGTTGGTTGGTTGGTTGGTTGGTTTTTTAAAATTTTTGTTTGGCTTGTTTTTGTTGTTGTTGTTGTTGTTGTTTTTTGGTT
>VZTI01005471.1:429607-452672 GCA_013397865.1 Struthidea cinerea | reverse complement strand
TTGGTTGGTTGGTTTTTGGGGGCTTTTTTTGTTGGTTTTTTTTTTTCTTCCTGAGGTTTTTTTGGTCATGGGTTTGTTAGAGTTTATTTTTTCCAGACAGGGAAGAAATCAGCATTAGAAAAATATTCAAGATATGTGCAAATACTACTGTGTTCTGTTTTGCTTTCTGTCAGTACATTAATAATTCCTAAAATGCTCTATTTGTTCACTTTCTTGTACTCTTTCCTGAAGCATCTTCCAGTGAGCAGAGACGCACTCCATCTAACTGATGGAGAGAGGATACAGAGCGGGATATCTTTGATCTGGTACAGCACATTATGCACATTCAGACAGTGAAAATATAAATTATTACTAGCTATTTAAAATAGCTGAGATCACTGAGAAACAGTGGCACAGATAAATCCTGTGAGACTATAGAAAATCCTTCACTTCAATTACAACTGACAATGGGGAAAAAAGTATCTACATGGAGCAGATTTACTCCAGAAAAACTGTTTGTTGTGATGAATTTTTAAAAATTGGTGCAGTGAACTTGTAAACAGAGAAAACTTTCATATTGTTTTACAGTTTTATCCATGAAAACATGGGACAGCAATAGAATGCTTGAGCCAAGACAAGGAGTTTTTTTGCTATATTAATTAAGCCTATGATCCAAAGAATTCCCCAATTAAGACCTTATAAATTGATGCAAGAAGTAAATAGCAAAAACCAGGAAAATTAAAAGAATCAACCATCTTCTGTGCATATTAATTGTGCTATGCAAGTAGAAGTCTTACCTCTATTCCTTATTATAATTATGGGAAGGAGTTGGAGGGAGAAGGTAGGTGAGGTGACGAATGGTAAATGAAACCTTAAATATGTAAAACACATTTTGGTTTTAAATTGCTATTAAGAATAAAAAACTTGCTTTATTCCTTTTGGAGATAAACAGAAACTCAGGATACACATAATTCATAGAAACATGTGTTCATAGAAATCATGGGCAGATACCCATTTGGCATAGAATGTGCCATTCTGAGAACCACATTTTATGACAGTGAACATTATTTTCATATCAATTGTTGAGTTGTACTGGGATGGAACACCACTCCACTATAACCAAATGACATTAGCAGATTTAAGATTTCAGGTAACTGAATTCTGTCTTTGTTATAACTCAGTTTGTCAAGAGCTACAATTTTGGTTCTGGATAATACTTAGTTCTACACTGCCTTAAAGGCAAAACTATTTTTCCCTCTACTGGGAAGTCATCAAAAAACAGTCAGTAATGCTGTCCTATTAAGATGCCATATCCATTTAAGAAAACTTTCCATGATCAGACACCCTAAGACATAGCAACCCGTGTTGCATAAGAACATTTAACCTTCATCTACAAAATTTCTTCTGGGTTTTTTTCTAAATGTTACATGTTCTGTATTTGGACTACTGTTAATCTTGCAAACAGCCTTGTTGAGGTTGTATGCCCTAGAAAGCTCAGGTCCTCATTCTGTTTCTGTGCTATGAAGTCAAACAAAGACATTTTAAGGAAAAATTAATGTAAAATTAGGCTGTTCTTAGAGCTTGGTTTGCCATGTAAAGTAAGCTGATTTACAAAACTACTAAATACATGCTGGTTCCTAACTTGGTTGTTGTGGGTTTCTCTATATTTACCTATATTTACCTACACAAATATTTAGGGAATCTTAGTAGACATCTGAAAAGACGTGTGAGAAAACAAGCATGTTCCAAGGTCTCTGACTACTGCATAAGCATTGTGATTTCAGAAGGTCCACAAGAAATCAGATTTTAAAGGTGAAATATGATAGCTATTATTAACTCTGAAAACACATTATTTGTCAAGCATCCTTTTTAGAAGACAGGCAGTGGAACTGAAATTCCTGCTGCAAAAAACTTTCATTGTATTCATAGAATCATTTAGGTCAGAAAAGACCATCATTGAGTCTAACCACAAACTCAGCACTGCCACTTCCACCACTAAACCACGTCCCTGTGTGCCACATCTACACATCTTTTAAATATTGCCAAGGATGGTGACTCCACCACTTCTTTGAGTAGCCTGTTCCATTGCTTGACAACCATTTCCATGAAGAATTTTTTTCCTATTTTTTCCTAATCTAAACCTCCGCTGGTGCAACTTGTACAATTTCCTCTCACCCTGTCGCTTGTTACTTGTGAGAAGAGACCAACCCTTTCAGTTGCAGAGAGTGATAAGGTCCCCGTTGAGCATCCTTTTCTCCAGGCTAAACAACCCCAGCTCCCTCAGCCACTTCTCATCAGACTTGTGCTCCAGACACTTCACCAGCTGCATTGACCTTCTCTGGACACACTTCAGCACCTCAATGTCTTTCTTATAGAGAGGCACCCAAAACTGAACACAGGATTCAAGGTCTGGCTTCACCAGTGCCAAGTACAGGGGGATGGTCAGTGCCCTGGTCCTGCTGGTCACATCACTGTGGATACCAGCCAGGATGCCATTGGCCTTTTGGCCACGAGTCTGGCTCGTGTTCAACCAACACTGAAATTGCAATGCACTGAAGTTGTAATACATTTTTCACCTTCTATTTGTGTTCACATCAAGGATAATAATTTCCTAAGAGCACCTAGCATAAAACACTTAAGGACACCACATCCCTTTCGAAAACAATTTTTCTCTCCTTCGTCCTGTAGTCCTTTTCTTAGGCATGATGCCTGCAACAGTACAGGAATTTTCACTGCTCTTCTGTAAACTCTGAGAAATAATCTGGAATTTGTGTAGATAAAACTGGGCTACTTTTTTAAGCATGATTTCTCTGCAGATTTAGAATTCTACCAATTTCTCTGATCTGTAAGTTTTACTGGCAATTATTTTATTTTTACTTCCAAACTATTAACAAAAATAACATGCTGAAAATGGATTTATGATTAGCCTGCTAGGATGCTCTGGCTGAATCACGATTCCCTACCTGCTTCTATTTTCAGATCTATTTATTAGATTAAAAAATAACTATTAAACATATATATCATTTTATGGTGATTATGCTCATTGTTTTTAATCAGAATTCTGCATAGTGCTTAACTAAATACTTCATAAGCCAAGAAAAATACATAGAAACATTGAAGAAAAGAAATTGTAATTCAGTGAAGCCAAACATCAAATTTGTTCT
Organism: Struthidea cinerea; assembly: GCA_013397865.1. Lineage (NCBI taxonomy): Eukaryota > Metazoa > Chordata > Aves > Passeriformes > Corcoracidae > Struthidea > Struthidea cinerea. The sequence continues at coordinate 449,529 of VZTI01005471.1, read as the reverse complement.
CTATGCTTAAAAATGTGGTAACTAACATTGTGGAATATTATTTTTTAATTCCCTCTGAAAAGCAACTTATATTGGTTTTTCGTTGCCTCAATATCATGCACATAGATGCCAGTTAAATTAAATTATACTACTAATTGTTTCCCTAGCATTTTGCAGCTCATCGGATTCATGTCTCAGTCCCTACATTTGTAAAAAATAATCTTTACCTGATTTTCATATCTGTGGACGAGGAACATTTATTTTAACTATTATAATAAAAGTCCATTAAAAGGAAGATGAGTTTCTGATGTTTAGAGGAAAGATTTAATATTTACTGGACTATGTAGTTATTATTACTATATACACATAATTACTTTTACAAGTCTTTTCTGGAGGGTGCTGAATATGAAGCCAATTCATCTGGCGTGCTGCTCACCAACATTTGTATGGAAAGACAGATATCTATTATTCAACATACTTCATGCACATTTCAGCTCTTGCATCCAGTGCTCTGCTAAGCCTCTAGAAATCAGCTGTCTGCCCCTTTCTATGGAAATCTGTCCTCCAACAGGCTGAACACCGGGTCCCTGACAGAAGCTGTGCGCTAATCAGCTTGTCGTTACAAAGGCCACAGAGGTTACAGAGCAATTCTCTGCCATAGTTAACATGAGGAATTGCTGCTGGGAAAGGCAGTTGTCCCAGGTAGTCACAGTGGAGTGCCTGTTCGGAAAAGGCTCAGCAGTTTAAGATGCTGGACGGAAGAAATTCACACTGATACAGACATTTAACATAAAAAGGGAACTGGATGAAAAATGACTGATTGGACAGACTCCTTCTCAGATGGGAAGCAGAGAATGTGTCATATGTCTCACTGCCATCAGTGAAAATATTGTAAGGGTCCTTCTGGCAGCTGCTGAAGCAACCACAGAAACTGGAATTATCTCTACAAGCTCTTATCAGTGAGAAGTTAGGGGCCTGTATAGATGTTACAAATTAGCAGAGCACACATAATTATGTTCTGTTCCTTTAGTCCTTTTTAGGAAATTGAGGGAAAAAAGGGGAATGTATTAGAAATATGTTAGCTTCTACCTGTGAATTGAACTCCATATATTTTCTTTATAACCTTAGCCTTTTAATGCCACTAAATGTTTTTACATATTCTTAGTAAGCCTTCACATCTGTGCTATTTTGGGATGGCTGAAGTAGTTAAAACAATGTGTTATTTTCATTATTATATCAGTCACCAGGAGTCAAGGTTTGTTTTTAATTTGGATTTGAATCCTACCATAGCATCTAAAAATTACTCCTTGATGCAGAGGTTTACCTTTTCCCACAGTGAAATCGAGGTGTTCTTCTACTTTCACATGGTCCTGTTTTGACAATAAAAGGAAGAAAACCATTAATAGGAAACAAGAAGTTAAAAAAAAAAGGCTGTTAATTGACACAGTTTTCTGTAAGGCAGTCCATTGGGAGATTTCTTTTTTTGTGCTTTTAGTGTAGCATAACTTGACCTGTGTCATGATTGGCGATTCTAAACTTGGCTAATGGCAGATGATTCCTTTGCCTGTTTAGACTTTCACAGGTTCATTGGCTGTGGAAGTTAGCATTGGTCAAGGTTCTACTTTTTCACTGTTAGACCTCCAGAGTCAAGGAAAATTATATCTATCAGCATAGTGAATGCTCTAATCTCACACATAAAATGAGTTGTTGTTTTAAATTACTTCTGAACTTTTGTATATAAAAGCTGGTTTTCTGGTTTTTTTTTAGCTAGTGTGTGTTTGTATGTGCTTTTGCAGTAATTGAGAAGTACTCATTTTCTTGGAGAGCCTGTGGTCATTGAAAATATATGGGTGTGTAGAATGAGTGAGAACAAAAATGGGTGTAGTTATTTTTTAATATGGATTATTCAAATAATTTGATGCTTTCCCTCCATGAAAAGGGAGATGTATTTCCAATTTCGTCCTATTGCATTACTAGTTGGGCAACGCTGGGAATTAAAACTGGGCAGAGGAAGTGATGGAGGCAGGGGAGGGTTTTCCTTTCATTCTGTCTCTGAGAGAGAGAGAACAATCAGGGTTTTAATTTTGTTTGTTTGCTTGCTTTACATACTTCAGAAGCAAAAAACATAATAACTTTTAGATGTTAAGCACCAAATTTGAAATCACACCAAAAAAAATATTACTGATTAGGACTTCACACAGCAAAGGGAATATATTGCTGCAAGCATAACTATGAGTGAACAATTATATGTCTGTTACCATTCTTTTCATTTGGCACTTCATGTACCACTGTCTGCGAAATGATTAGAAACAAAGCGAAATGCAGCACTACTTGGCATATAAACCATAAATACATACTCTAATATATCACTTCATTTCCTGTGCCAAAAGAAAAAGAAAAAATATTCCTTTTTTTTACATTACACGTATTATTGATAGCAATATAGCTGATAAAATATTGCAGCTTTAGCAATAGAATAGAAACCCAAACACTGTCATCCAGAAGCTAAAGGCAAGCATTTTATTTCCATTTTGAACATGAGAGAGCAGAGACCAAATGTATTAAGCAGTCCATATAACATCACATGAATCAGTCACAGAATCTAGGTTTGTGACTTCTAAACATACACTGATTCAGTAGCTCATGGATTTCTTGTTAGTGTCTTGAGCTTCTAAAGTATTCATCCTTTCCCTACCACCTTACACCTCCATTTTTTATGCTGTAATCCTATCAATTTTCCTTATCCTACAGTGTGACGTCAACTTTCAGATTAAAAGTCTTTTAATGCAGGATTATGAAGTAGTTCTTCCTGATTTAGCTCTTCTCTGCTCTTATTAGACCAGAGGTTGTTTTTATAAATATATGCATGCAAGAAATCTTTCTTCTCATAGCTATGATTGCTCTTTACATTTTGTCCTAATCTGTGCTAGATTGCTGTTGAGTTCCCTCTTTCAGAGTAGTGACTGTTTCTCAAATGTTGAACCCACATATATATAAAGTTTTGAAATCTTTCAGTATGCAACTTTTTATAAGTTACCTCTGAGAGGGGTACTATTTCTCACAGCAGAGAATTTTAAAAACTCAAGTGTTGTTTGTTGCTAATTCTTTATTTTATCCTTTATTCCAAATGAACATTAACTTTCTCGTGTCTTAAAGTCCAAGGACAACCAAAAACTTAAAAGACCACAAAATTTTTAATTATAATTTTCATTACATACTAGATATGGAAAAGGATCACTATGAATAAAATGTTTGTGAGGCTGTACATGTTTTCAGAAGAGCGAAAAGTGGCAGCAGTTAGCAGGAAGATTTTTTTATACAGAAAGAAGATACAGAGCACAGGAAGGCAAAGAAAAAAAAGATTTTTTTTAATTGAAAAACCCAATGAATTACATTAAACATAGCTAAGTTTATCTTTTTGAATTATGATAATTATTTTCATCAAGAAAAAAAATTAGTAAAATGAAATAGCTTTTTCAGTGTATTTTTTAAAAGAAACCTAAATATTACAAATCAGCATATTCATTATGACTGGAACGGAAAACCTGTTTAAAAATAAAGATATTAGCACCCATTATAAGGAGATTCACTACATTATTATTTTTTAATTATTAGAAAATATATGGCATTGCCTGCCTATTGGGCTTAGAATGAAATGCCTGGTTTACCCTTTGGTATTATGGACATGTAGAAGCAGCAATGTTTATAGGGTGGGGTCAGTTGCATAACTGATCATGCTGACAACTGTTAATTATGATCACTCCTGCACTTTCAGAACCATTTAGAAAGAAATTAAAATGTAATCAATAAACCAACACAGAATGGAGGGTCTAGTGTCCTTACAGGGAATTGCTAAATCATCGACAGCTTCTGTAACACTTCTAATGGGAAGCAGCACCTGAACAGGATACAAACTCTGAAAATATGGAATGGAATCCTTAATGGAATACAACCCTTAAGAAGTGATCTTAAATTCCATAGTAACTGTCAATGAAGTGGGCCAGTGTTCAGTAACTAATTGTAGGGTCTTTTTATATTTGTACATCCGTATCGACTGATCTTCATACTTTGTTACATGGAAAATTTAAGACTTTTTTAAAGCCTTCTATGTATTTAAAACAAACTCTGAAAACAGAAAGGGTTATACACTGACAGGTAGAAATTAATGCTGCAAACTAGGCTGTAGATATGATCATTATTCTTACTAGTAGAGAAAGGATGCAGAAAAAAAGGAAATTTTAAATAAATTTGTAACCTAATTGAGAAAAGAGTTGAGCTTTTATATTAACTTTACCAGGGACAAAATTTCATTGCATTGATTCAACTGAGTAATTGACTTTTTTTAAGACGCGATCCTTAATGTTTATCACATATATATCATATTCCTTTTGGAAATAGTCTTATCTTAGCTATGAATCTTCATAGTCTTGAAATGCTTTCTATGTTCACATATTCCAAGTACCCAGGGTAGGTAGATATTGGGATTTAACACACCATGCCTCAAAACAGGACCACAGCTGAAGTAAATTTTTCAGGAAGAGTCCGGAGAGACACCTGGATTACTGTAAAAAAGCAGAGCAATGATTACTTCATTCCTTTGCATAATGCAAAACCATTAATTAGTATAAAATCAAGGAATTACTAGCTGCCGATATTACTGACTAATGCCTCTTACTGTAATGTATAATGAAGATCCATTAGGGTTAATGATCTCTATAGAGCTCACATATTGGAGTTTAGAGAGTTTCTCCTTAGAAAAAATTACCTATTGACAACCACAGAGTCACACTGGATTACTGAAGAACAAAGGCAAGGATGTGACCCATTTACATGCCCCCATTGGTCTTTCCTCTCTGACATGTCCCCCAAGGAGGTTTCATTACCCATTGTTCAAGACTCTGTTTTCCTAAATGGGCTCTAACTAACCTACGGTTTCTGAGAGAATGAGATGTAGGGTCCCTGAGCAGACAGTGGGCCCAAGGAAGGATTAGTCAGTCTGTTACAGAATACCCTGTGAGAATGCAGGAGCAGAGAGTAGAAACTGGCATCATGCACAGTACAGAAAATTTGGTACCATCTTTGCTTCAACATATCGAAGAGAAAGCTCGAAGCTAGTTTTCAACCTCGTATTGAGAACAAAATTCTTTTTGTAACCAAGTACTCAACTAAGTAGTAAGTTATTGCTCACAATGTCACATATACGTCTCTCTATATACACACTTAGGCATCTACTAAGGATTTGAGCAGAAATCTGCTACTGCTTCACCTTTTTTTTCAAATTTCTTTACATTATGGGTTGATATAAAACATTTAGACTGGTTTCTTGAACTAGCTACAAGTCCCAAGTTTCACTGTTAAGAATACCACCTTGCTTTTACCATGAACTTTCAGAAAATCACCTTTGACTGTGAACTGCACACTCAAATAAAAGCATTGAATAGTGAATCTCTATTTCAAAAGGACTGTGATGAGCTGCAGATTTACTTTATTATGCAGCATAAAGTATTAATATAAATAGATTATAAACAGCTGCAGATTCTAAATGCTTGCAGTATATAGCTTCAACTCTTCTCTGACTTAAAAACTGCTGCCGAAGAGCACACTTGATAACTTCACACAGAAGGTGACTTGGAACTTCAAACATAAGAAAGTGACTGAGTAACAGGGCACAGATTCAGAAGAAAATAGAAAAAGGCATTGAGGTAGGAGGATTCATTTGCTGCAAGGTCAATCACTCATTTCATTTTTATCTTATGTATTAAAATTATTTTTTGCTATTAAATCTAAATACCAATTTACTATAGAAAGTATGGGACAATTTTAAAAACATAAACATGGCTTGATGAATGTGGACACTGTGTCTATGGGATGGGTACTTCAAGAGTAACCTATTTCCAAGAGCACTGATAGAAAAGTTTGTTTCTATAAACTAAAGCACTGTCATATATTCCTTTCATTTACCAAAATGTGAAAACTTCCCTATTTCACTTTATGATTTCTCCAAGGAATAAAGCAACAATTCCAAACTCCTTCTTAGCGTATAAGATGTTATTCTCAGGTACATCTAATGAATTTAGGGGAGAAAATCCCCGAGCAGATCAGCAGAACTTATGCTGCTGAGTTGGATGTCACTGATAGTCCAATCTCAGACTCTAGTTAGGAAAGATAGAAGATTTGAAAGAGAAAGCAGATTGACCTATTAAAGTTGCTATAAGATGTCAGGACCAAACACAAAGACAACTGGTGGCAGCAAAAACTGTACATATTGGAGGTTTTAAAATAGTAAGATACAGATGCCTAAATGTCAGACATTGAAGACAAAAAAAAGCATGAAAATGTAATAACTTCCTAATTTCAAAGGATATGGAGAAACCTAGGATCTAAAGAGTCACCATGCATTTAATGTCCTTAAAGAAAGGTGACTGAAAATGGCTCTGTCCGAAAAGAAAAATAACGACGTTAGTATAACAGTAAAGAGTCATTTATCTCTTTTGACACCCTACCTAGGTCTGTGATCCCTAAAAACACCAAACAAATGAAAAAAAAAATCAAATTCCCTTGTCAACAACAACAAAAAAGAAATTAAACAGGAATTGTGTCTGTTCTTGTCTTAAAAGCATACCTAAGTCAATTTTTTCTAGTCTTAAGTAAAAAGAACTCTCAGTCACTGCACTAAATATAAATTTAGTGCTTCCCAATAGTGGAACCAGAGGAGGGAAAAGGAAGAGCACCACTAATAATCTCCAGTTATCCATCTTCTCCAGCAAATAAAAAACTTCCAAAGAAAGCAAATACACATCAAACACCACTGCTGCAACTCTGCAGAGATTTAAGACTATATCCTTTACATCATTATGTCGAAGGAATGTTCCTAAATTTGTTAATAATTACAGGCTTGAAATTCACTTTGCAATGCAATGGAAGAATGAGGATGAAGTAATATTAAGTCAGTCTCTATCTCAATTGCAATCCAGTTGAGAATACAGATTCTAGTATATTAAAAAAAAAGTCATCACATCCATCAGTGTGAGAGACAAAATAAGGAGATCATTTAGACCCCTTGAAGAGGGAAGAATCCATCTCTATCTCTACTCCAACATTGGACAAACTCATCGGGAGTGTGCAAAAGGCAGCTTGCCTCCAATTCATACATAGGAGGTGTCTTGTCATCAGCCTTCTCCCATGTTGTTTGCTAACCTGGATAAAATGACCCCTTAATTAAAGGACTGCCTGACTCATTGGAGCTTTGTGCAACCCAACTGCAAGGCTGACTTCGAGCTGCTCGTGTGGGAGGGCAGCAAGCTGGACCTGATCTTATGTGGGGGGAAATAGCAGAGGAACTACCAATTTATGGCTGGCAGGTGGAATTTGTTGCAAGTGAAGTGAAGAATCACATTGCTGTCCGAAGGGTGGAACTCAGGGAAAATGCTTCTTGGTTCAGAGACTGGAACCAGGGAGGTGAAACCTCAAGAAACTGCCTATGGAGGGAGGGATTGGAGAAGGGTATCCCTTTGGAATTGATGGATGAACAACTGCTCCAGGATTTACAAATGCCGGTGAAAATGTGGAAACAAAGGAATAGGAGTCCCCAGAGGAGAGACCATCCTTCTTCAATACCCAATGAGCTGGTGATCCTTACAGTCCCATTAGTGGAGCTGGATGTAGCTGGCTGGGAAACTCTCAACGCTATCTCCAGTGGGTGAGCCAGGGTACAGCCAATGGAAAGACCTTAGAAGACTCACTGAAAATAGAGATGGTGATATGTTGGCAACTTTTCCCTTGTTTCCTTGCGATCCCCAGTCACCTTTGCACAGTCACAAAGTACCCCTTCCTCTGCCGTGAATGAGGGAACTGCCAAATGAAGCAGGATAGCCCCTGAAAAAAAACAGATACATTTTACTGATGTGTTCGGGTACTCTAAGCTACAGCAGACGGCTCAGATAAAATGTTGGTTGCCTGGTGACAACCCCACTGAGACCATGAAGATATTGGGTTCTTTTCCTTTGAATATTATGGGATTGGGCCTCCTGAAGGGGAAAGCCTGGGTGGATTCTAAGGGAAAGGGGTGGAAATTCAGTTCCCCTGTGCTCTCAGTAAGGCTTTTACAAACTGCTCCTGCACTACCGCTGTCTAAGGTATTGAATGTAAAGCCTTATCCTCTGCCACTAGGAACCAGAGAAGGAATTGCTGAAGTCATTCAAGAGTTAAAGGAAAGGGGAATTGTTGCTCAGAGCCACTCCCTGTATAGCTTACCCATGTGGCCTGTTAGCAAACCAAACAGGAGGTGGTGCCTGACTGGACTATCATGGCTTGAATGCAAGTACTGGTCCCTTGACTGCTGCAGCAGTTAATACAGCCAAGCTGACTTCCACCATTCGAGAACACACCTTGTTTTAGCTAAAATTAATGTATAGGATCTGGATTTAATGGTTCCATTCAGAGAAGGGGATCAGGAAAGTTTTGCTTTCACGTGTAAAGGAGTACAATACACATTTACGCATCTCCCACAGGGATACAGGCACTAACCAACTACAACCCATCACACCCTAGCTCTTGAACTGAAGGAAATTATCAGATGGGAATGCCAAGGTGTATCAATACATTGATGGTGTATTGACTGGATGTGCTGATATCACTGAGATGGGACAGACTCAGGCAAAAATAATTGACCATGTGGAAAAAAATGAACCTGCAGGGTGTCTAGAGGATGGATCCAGACTCTTCTCAGTGGTGCCAAGCAATACGTCAAGGTAAAAGGCAGAAACTGGAACACAGGAAGTTCCACCTGAACTTCTTTTCTTTGCAGATGACTGAACAACGGAACAGATTGCCTAGAGAGGTTGTGGAGTGAATATCTCTTTTCCTGGAGATATTCAAAAGCTGTCTGGACACAATCCCAAGTAACCTGCTCTGGTGGACCCTGGTTTAGCAAGGAGATTGGACCTCTGGTGGTGCCTTCCAGACAATTTTGATCAAGTAGCATCTACTGGACTAATGGCTTTCAAAATTTTCATCATTGCCCCCTTCACTTCCACAGTGACAATTCTATAACAGAGTAATTACAAAGAAAACTGAGAAAATTTTGAATTTTGTAGTCAGTATTGTATCATAAAATTGCTAAATATGTATATATATAAGGCATATATACATATAAACATACATAATTAACACATATGCTTGATTATACATTAATGCATACACAAATATTCATAAAAGGGTTAAGAAAATCTCTCATTTGCATTTTACAAAGTGCAGACGTTTTTATTTTGTTAGGTCTCTCTATCCCTCTCTAAAAAATTACTTCTTAAACAAGCCATAACACTACTAAAAAGGTGGATGGGAGGAAAAGTCTTTTTGCAAAAAACATTACAACAAGGTCCCTTGAAAAAGTACCAGATAGTAAAGAGATAATTCAAGACTTCGGAAACACACGGCAGTACTTAAACTTGAAATAAAATATTGAATTTTACTATATTTGGGGCTACAGAGGTTTTGAAAATATTTCATGCCTCATTTGCTTTGAGAGTTATTTAGTCTCAATGAAGTATCAAAGATGAAATCAACATAATGATTTTTATGGCACATTGCCAGAATAATTTTATTTAACTGCTTTGCATCTGGTTATTTGTCCTTTTTTGGTTGATTACTTTCGTAATGACTAACCAGCCAGATCTGGAGCTGCAGGTATTTCAGTAACAGCATACTCTGATTAAAACAACTTTCCTGCTTTGCTGGTGAAAAAAGAAAAGTAAAAAAACAAGAAAAACAAAACAAAAAAACCCAAAATGGACAATTACTACCAAAAAAAAAAAAAAAAAAAGAAGTGATAATAATAAAACTTCCCAGAATAACTTTTCAGACTACATGCCAAATTCACAGCCCCATGTCAGATGATAGCCTTAGAAAAATTAACCTATCTGTGATAGATGAGTTTGTTCAAAATTAGGTATTCAAACTGAAGAATATATGCATTAGGTTCTTCATAAAAACTGACTTCCTAAACTATTATGCTCAGTTGTTTTATTCCATAGATTCTTGAAGATGCAGGAAATATAAAGTTGCACTCAGAAAGGTCCAACTGTGACATAAGGCCTTAGAGCATAAATAAGCTTTGTAGGTGACTGTAGGGAGACAATAGTATGTTCTACATCAATTGTGTAAATCGTAACCCAAAAAAATACTTTAGTTCATCATATACTGGGTAACATTTTCAGAAATAACTGTCTCGTAAAATCACATGAGCTCTCTCTCTTATTTTTTTATTTTATTTTTCACTTCAATGGTTGTACCTGTCCTTATTTCCTTCTTTGCTGAGAAAAAATGAACAAAAATCTATACATAAATAAAAAAAAAATTAATATAGACTTAGCATAACTAAGCACAGAGTTTTTTAGAAGGTAATTTTTGAAAGACTGCCAAAAATAATGCAATTTGTGCTATCCTTGCACAATTAACCTGCTTTGTGAGTTTATAGAACCTTCCACTTTTTAAAAGTAGATGATGTGCTAATTCTACTGATTTGAAGTCTAGAGGCTGCCCTGTTTAAACTATGTAAATTACCAGCCTAAACCAATTACTCAATCTTATTGTCATCACATCATTAATTCTCTACAGGTTAAACAAATTTGGATTCATATTTGCAACTTCAACATTGCATCAGCAGCTCCTCCAGCATATTATCTTAAGACAAATTAATTAAGACAAACTGGTATTATAATTTTACTAAAATATACATTTTTGAGAAGAAAAAGAGACTCTGATATTGATACTGAGTTATAATATACTCCCAAACATATTAATGCATATCTCATATATTTCATTTTTAAGACGTTACTTTTAGGCTGATAACATCCATATGAATAATACAGATTACAAAACATCCAAAGCCATATGATTCTATCCGGAGTGCCCCCTAGACTTACGTGCTCCCATCTTTTGCATACTTATTTAGAATTTTCTGTCCATGCATCACCTAATATATAAAAACATGGATATGCACCATGTTTGTTACAATTCAATCTGCTTGTTTGAGATGCTGACTATGTGTATCACAAGGAAAATGTACACAGTTAGAAATGAGATCTAAAATGCTGAAAGAAGAGAATGGACTCTGTAAGATTGCAGTGAGAACTGGATCTTTTGGCTAAAAATCTGACAGAGTATTTCTCCTCTCAGTTCACCCGTAGCAGCTACATGTCACTTTATTTATTCATATTCTCTTCAGCTCCTCAGATCTATAGTCCAAAGAGTCTGGACACTGTTTAAATAAAATAAAAAATTAAAAAAAAAAAATTAAGGAAATAGATTACGTAGTATGTGCAAGTTCATTTTCACTAAATGGGATTGGAGAAAGCTGTAACTTTTGACGGAGAAACAAACTGACAATTTTGTCATTTTGAAAGTGACAAGCCATGCCAAGTAGGCTGAAGTCCACAATATTTTCAGCTGATAAAGTGGTTGCCAGAAGAAGACACTGAAACAAATTTTAAGAGCACATGAACTTCAGAGCAGAAGGAACAATCTGGGTGGTAGTGGCTGGGCAAGAGGAGAATGCCACAGCCTTTCCTCACTCTCTAATACTGCAGTGCAGCCCACAGATGAGCACTGTTCAAATACAACACACTGGAAGAGTGATGGACTGAAGGATGTGAATTTACCTCCTATCCTACTCATGCTCTTCTTAAAATGTGAATAAACAAGTTGTATACTAGAGCTACTTGGATAACTTGTACCTTACTCTGTTACCTATCGGTATTCTTTCCTGTCCTCTCTCTTGAAATACAGAGCATGCATTTTAATTTGTAAACTATAATTGAAAAAAAATTACACAGGACTGGTTTTTAATTTTTGTGGCTTTTTATATTTCTCAGGTACTCTGTCATCACCCATTCTATCTACAACAGTGCTTCTAAGATTGCATTTAAAATCTGATTTTATACTAACATTTTCACAGATAAAAGACCATTTTAAATGTCTAATAAGTAACATTGGCTTTGCTAAACTGAATTCATGAGAATATAATTTCTCAGTATAATGAGAAGCTTTAGAGAAAACACATGACATTTCAAAAGACAGGTCTTTTACAGAATGTATTTGTACTAGAGACACCTCTTTTGGGTACTGTAACCACAGCTGCTCTGGTTTAGGACATTGCAATTTCTCTAATAAAAATTTTTGATTCTCATGTCAAGCAAAACAGCAATTCCACAGACAGAAACCAGTTCATTCCCTACATCCTTTCAGCCTACATATGACATTCTCCAGGCTACTAAATGGAAGGAGAAAATATATCTTTTATGATATAGTGCAAAAATAAACTAAAAGAGACGTCGGGAATCCTCAGAAGTCCACTTAGTTCCTAGATGGATGTAAAAAAGTGCCTTGTTGAGTTAGATGCTGCTTCTGAGATGAGAAAATGCAGGAATCTTGTAGTTATCTGAGGGAATCACCAAAACAAACCATAGCAGAAATTCCTAGTGCTAGTCTGAAATGCCAGAGTGCTCACTTCATCTTGGTAACGTGAAATTTTATATTCGTTTTTATCCTCTGTCACACACAGTTTATAATATTTCACATTGTAAAAAGTAATTTAAAGGTGCAGCAGCAATTTAACACACAAAAAACCCCCCACCTCCTTAACTGTGGGTCACTTTACACAGTTAAGCCTTCATTACAGAAGCATTGCCTTTGGCCATCATAGATAACGAGGTTCATCCAGACACATTGACCCACTGAATAACAAATGGCAAAGTAAAACAACCAGAAACCTTTATGACTGTGTAGTCCCATAATATTATAGAGCCCCTCCCCCAGAAAGAATAAGGTTTAAATATGTAAGTATAATTGAAACAGGAGATGATGTTGTCCCCTCACTTCCTTTCCTTTTGAACCCTATTTTTGACTTTAAATAGACTGCAAGGCTGGAGACAGAAAGGCAAGTAATTTGGCTTGCTTTCTTCTGCTAAAATGAGGAACTTCATAAAATTTTATTCAACCATGCATTCAAGATGAGAATGCACCAGACATTGGACAATATGAATATAAATTTAAAATGTTCAGATGTTATAAGACAACAATTCAGTCACTTTACCTCTTCAACCCTTTTAAGACTACTTAAATCACATGTTCCAGTATGATGCACGTAAGGTGTTTTGAGGTTTTCATGCCATATAATCCTTCAAATATTCTTTGAGTTGACCCAACAAAGATTCACTTAGGGAGAAAGTTTTATTTGTACTTCCTTTAGGATTTGTTTCCATCCCAGATTTTTGAAAAATACTAGACTGGAGTCTGATCTTAATTAGCACAGAGCAAATTTAGTAGCACCAGTGACACTACTCAAAAAAATATTTGTAACAAAGCTGTAAAACAGCTTATTTCTTGTTGTGGCAAAGTCAAGACCTTTAATTCATTAACTTCTAAATAAGGATTTGAGATTAAGATGAATCATTTGGAATCTAAATTTGGCCACTTACATCCCCAGAAAAGGACATCAGTATTTGCAAGATCAGTATTCCTCGTAGTAAGTCCCTGCATTTAGTTTCAAATTCTTACAGGACTGTAAAATGGAAACATTTCTTATTCATATTTTCAATTCAAAAATAGAACTTGTCCCAGGGCAGTAGGAAAATTTTTGTAAGCTCTTAAGGTAAAGTTAACATTCCATTACATATAGAAAGCAAATGTACTAATACTTTTTAGAAAGATGCTCAAAAGGAATACATTCCGTGTTTTTCTAGAGTGTTACCATTTTATTCCATGAAAAACTTGAGGTACAACCAAAGTGACAGCACAAATATTTTACAAAGTTTCTGATCTCTTGAGATATTTTTGGCTCACAGAACAGTGCATATGATGCCATGGGTTTTTAAACAGAATTTTAAATGGATGAGGTATGGATTTCAGATAATAAGTCAGCAATAACATACATTTCTAGAAATCTCTTTAGATAGGTTTTCAGACATATAACAGGCATAAAAGGCTTATGAGACTGTAAATACATGATTGTTCTCCATCCAGCTGTATATTTTGTGCAAAAACTTACCCTTACAATTAAGCAAAGACCCCTATTTATTTCTGCTTTTACTCTTAGTTAATTCCACAACTGGCAAAATAAGAAATGTACCTATCTTAATTGGGGAGCTAATGTCAAAAGTGAATCAAATTAAAAAGTAGAACGCAGGTGGAACATAAAAACTCTCTTCAACCACCCACTGATCAAATAATTACTAGGCAAGTGCTGTTATTATTGTCGTTGGGTGGGGTTTTTTAATAAAATAAAAGCCTAAAATTTCAGGTGATTATTAAAATCTCTACCTCTACAAACCCTGTAACAGAGACAAGACAGATGATGTATTTCTGATCCATCTTTTGTTACTCTTTAGGTTACAAATTTCTCTTAGTCTCTACAACTTTATAAATTGTGGGGGAGTAGTGTCTAAGATATTTAATATTTTCCCTGGGAAAGGACATTGTTTCAAAGAAATTAATCTATCGTGATTCAAATGGAAGAGTATGTTTCAAAACATTCGGATGAGAGAATTAATTAAGGAAACACAATAAATATCAAAACAGGTTGTCCTCCCATTCACTTAATTTCACAGCAGTACAATCCCTTCATCTTTCATGGAACTTTTCCCAATTTACCATTGTCATAAGAAGTGTGGTAAGTATCAATAAGGTATTACAATTCTGGCAGTATTACAATACCAAAAGAATGGAGTGCTGAATGAAACTGAAAGAATTCACAAAAAGCATCATCTGTGGAGGGAAACACTGTTCTTACCATGTTCTTTGGAAACTCTCACTATCAAACACCATCACAGTTAGGCGACAGGTACATTCAAAAAAATTGCAGCAGCACTAGCTAGAAAAATTAGTCTTTAAGTTTAATCCAAAAACACTCTGTTTCCTTTTATGTAGTCATTGTTGATATCTATAAGCAGAAGAAATATAATCATTCAAGATTATAATTTTCCTACTAACATTTCTATAAGTATGATACAGTCAATAATAAATACATTGTACAGTCCATTCCTTATATAATAGCAGGCCTTAATGACCACAAAACATGTTCTAACTCTGCTTTAGTTGGCCTGAAATTGTTGGAGGGGATGAGTATGAAGAGAATTAGTCCAAGTAGTCCACCAAACTCATGACTGTGAGGAGGAAGTGAGCAGATTCCACAGTCTATACCCGAGAAGCATTACATCGGAAACTGACATAGCTTTGGATTAATCAAGCAAACTATGAACAGAGAAGTCCCTAGCTGTTTACTATTTAACAAAACTCTTTGTGTTTTCTTGGAATAAAAACTGGTTGAAAGTAGATGTTGTAGTTTAAGCCCAGCCAGAAGCCAAGCACCAAGCAGCCACTCACTCAGTCCCCCACCAGTGGGATCGAGGAGAGAATTAGAAGGGTAAAAGGAGGAAAACTCATGAGTTGGGGTAAAGATGGAAAAATTCATGTGCACAAGCAAAGCAAGACAAGGAAATTATTCACTGTTTCCAAAGGGCAGGCAGGTGCTCAGCCATCTTCAGGACAGCAGGACCCCATCATGTACAAAAGTGACTTGGGAAAACTTGGGAAGACAAAGAGCATCACTCCAAACAACACCCATTTCCTCCTTGTTCCTCCTCCCCCCAGCTTTATGTGCCTTTCCAACATATGTAAATTTGTCAGGATAAGTCATTAATGAATTTTGCCACATTGCTGTATATCCTCCTGTCCAGAGTATAAACAAATATATTAGAATACAAAAGAACCAGACACTTTGTTGTGTTACACCTTCTTTACCAGCTTCTTAGAACTAACCCTATAGAGAGACTATTTTTCTATGCAGTTTCTATATGAGTAAAAGAGCAAATAGGAAAATAATATGAAAAGCTGTGAATAGCACAGCTATTTTATGTGCTTATTTATGTTTTCACTTTAAAAGCTACACAGGACACAAAGCTTCATGGGCTTTGTAGGTACTTCTGAGCTGTTTATAGATAAAAAATGTACAACTCCAGCTGGAGTCCAAATTATAGTAAGGGCTATCATGAAGGTCACTGTGTACTTTCTCATGGAATGTCTCACATATTACAAGATCTCTACTCAGAACATATTCCCCAAAAAACTAGTTAAAAAATGGTAAGGAAAAGTTCGACAAATTAAAAGTAAAGAATTGCTACTCTCTTTTCATGCAAAATCCCACTGTGAGATGTCTCATTTATTCTGGCTTGTCTGTCTTAGTTTCCTTACATGCAAAACAGAGATAACATTAGCCTCCCCAGGTGCATGAGGGGAGAATATGGTGATAGATAGACAGTTAGTTAACATTCCTGAAACACTATGCATTAAAATATTCCAAGATAAATGGAAATAAATGGAAGAAGATGTCAATTGTCATAACAGAAAAATGTCACGGTTTTTAACTCACAGCTGAATCTATTTGTTTACACTCTGTACTGTAGGATATACAGAAATGTTGCAACATTTGACACTGAGACCGCTCTTTTAAATAAGTGAAGTCCAGAGGAACCAAACAATATTATGCAATTTGTCAGTACAATGCAGATTAGAATTGTGGAAGTCAAGTCACGCTGTGAAAATTTGCATGAGTCACATACATTGTTGAGTTTTAAATTCACTCTGTCTACTCAGGCAAAAGTCTTGACATTGTCACTGCAAGTTAGCACACCAAAAACATTAATAGTGCTGAAATAACTATAATAGAAATAACATCAAAATGGTAAAGTGGGTGAAGAGATGGACAGAAAATAATGGGAAATATTTTGTTGAAGAAATATTAATTACACTTCCCCAGATATTATTTTCATCCATTCTATATACTCCATCTCAAAGTGAAATACTGAAGAAGTTTGGAGGACTGCAGGTGGATTTGGAAATATCTCCAGAGGTAGGTAAAAAATCATTTAGAATTTAAACTAATTAGAAGGGACATTATAGCCTGACTTGGTGCAGAGCCATATGGGACAATTAAAGTCATTTAATGAATGTCAAAGAAAGCAGAGCCAGGCCAACTCACCAGCTTCATTCAGAAAAACAAGCTCAGTAAAGACGGAATGGAAAGAAATGTGAAACTTATAATTGTAAATATTTTATAAAATGTCATTATGAAAGGCAAAGTTTTTTGCAAATACTGGTCTCCTTGTCTTATTATCACCTCCTTTTCTCTCTCACTCTCTTTCAGAAAATTAAAGGAAAAAAATATATTACCCATAGTGAATTTTTTTCTCTGTAAAAAACTTCTGGTGCTTTCTAAATAGGGAGCCCTTAGGCACCATTCTTAGAGGTGCACTGCTTACATCTCCATCCTAACCCCACTTTTAAGCGGAACTGGACTGGGAGTGTGTGCTGAGAGGGTCAGAGTGAGCAAAGACACACATTCACCCCAGGCTTCACTTCCCATTGGTTTCTGTATAGTCATTCCCACGGGAGTGATTACAGGCACTGCCTGCCTGGGAATACCTCAAATAAGATTATGCAGAGCCACTATTTAAGTAACCATGAGGCTTGTGGCCAAACCCCACAAGAAGCAGCAATTTGGCTCCCCAGGCCCCAGGAATCTCTGTGGGGAAGCACTGTTGGCATCTGGTAGACAGGAGCAGCTATGACTAATGGCATTATGGGAAAGACCAAAACCATGACAAATTGTGTTTAAGGGTTTTATCATGTTTAGAAAATGTGTCACAAAGTGAGAGGAAGTAAGGTTGTGGGATCCTGGAAAAGGCCATGTTGCTGTAAAAAGCAACAGGAGTGAGCCCAAGGTAAACAATCACCCAAAGAAAAGGAAAGAGATTGCAGTTGCATGGTTTGATATTTGGAGGTTTGGAGGCAACTTTAAAATTAAAAAAAGATTGTTTTAAAACATATTTAATTTTTTTCTCCTCAATGCAAGAGGAATGTGTAGTTCTTGAAAAATTGTGGTAAGAGCATACGGGAAGCCTGCATATTGTACATACTGTTACTAGGAATGGAATAAGTAAATGGACCAAGGCTTTCACACAGGCCCCATAGTGATCTGTAGCATTGTCAAAAGACATATAGAGCCAGAAGAGGCAAGCAAAACCTCCAACAGGCAGTGCAGAGCAAGAGCAGCTCACATCACAAGATCAGCAGCCCAACAGAACAGGTGGCAATACCGGGGCAGCATCAGCAAACACAACCTAGAACGGAGATGCTGCTGCAGGAGGTGTCTGACACCTTCCTTACAAAATACAAGGAAACCAAAAGGGATAAACGCCATGTGGGATGTGCTGTCTGTGCTGATAGATGAAGTGTTCTTTTCCTTTCACAGTGCAGAGGAGGTAAGGGTAATGAATACCAGTGCTGTGGAGGATGATCTAGAGCAGATGTGATCAAACCTCTCCAGACTCGATTCAAAGGTCCCCAGTAGGCCTGCTCTTCGTCCAGGTCTCAAGGGTTTCCATTCCCAGGCAAGCTGCAGTCAGGGAACTCTGCTCTTTCCATGCTGATCTATGAACAAACTCAGGAATTCGGTTACTTTGAGTCATGCAGCTGCCCACTCATTTTGCCTCTGTGTCAGAAATCTACAGTTAGGGAATTTGCTGGGGATGCCATAATGTGGCAGTCAAAGAATAGACTTTTTTTTAGCTACCAGGACCAATGACATTTTTACAGAGTGATAACTTTACTAATCAACTCCAAGTGAAGCCATCGAGCCACTTCTGTGAGTTACTGATTTATTTTAAAGAGCTATTTTAAAAACCTTGCACTTTAGCGTAAGTGAAGAATACAGAAACTTAAATTACAGTAAGGGAAAAGACTGCAGTAAAATGGAAAGAAAGAAAGAAAATAGTGCAATTAACCTGAACATGATGAGAGAATTTTTCCCCAGGGGAACTGCTGGAAGAAATTGAGAAAGAAAGGTGATTATTCCTTCCTTTATTTCTCTGTTTAAGGCCTTTAAGAAGGGAAAGCTTTTGTCTTTAAGGACAACACTCTCACATTTGACAATGCTGACACAAATGGATATGCAGGTAACTCAAGGGAGAAACATGCTCTGGGGTAAAGAAGAAATATTTTTTGGTTTATTGTCAACTTCCCCCCAGTTCTAATTTCACTTCCAGACTCATACTTCACTCCCCACCGAAGCCAAATAAAATAAGCGCATTACTGGCACTAAATTAATGACTTAAGATTGCTTTTGATAATAGAGATTAAATACTCACCTGAGTTGAATGAAGACAAGAGATCTTCCTCAGATACCCTAGTTCACTTTCAGAATATTTATATATGGAATATCAATAATTATTTTTAAAATAATACTTTTACCTAAAAAAGAGTCCAATTTCCCTAAGCAGTCAATAAATTTCATGGAACTCATAGTCAAATAAATTTCTACTGTCAATTAACTAAACCATTATTAGAATTATTATTAAATTATATTATTATCATTGAAATTATGCAGTTGCAAGCACGAAGTTGTAGAGTTTTTCTTCCATCTTCTGTATAGTATTACTGCTCAAGAGAAACAGGAATATTCATGCCTTTGAAAGATAAACATTTAGAGCAAAAAATGAAACAATTCTGACTTAAAGTACACTTAAATGTGAAGAACATAGAATATAGGAGACATCCTCCATGTTTGGGAAACAGAAAAAAATTACCATTATTTTCTTCTATTCATTTGCCTGTACTTGTTTTTACCAATCATTTCAGTACTCCTCACTCTAAATTTTTGACATAAAAATTTAAAATAAGGAGCTTGCACTTTAAATGTCTTGGCAATATGCTTGTCAGCTCAAAAGAAAGATCTAGGTGAATGATTTCCTTTGATAACTGTCTCTCATGGTATTGTGTCACATCTAGCACTGTGAAAAATAAAGTAAATACAAGCTGCATGTTAAGGAAAAAAAAGAAAAAAATAAGGTTTCTGGTACAGAATAAAAGAAAATATGACATCTGTACCTAGT
>VZTI01005471.1:402734-429557 GCA_013397865.1 Struthidea cinerea | reverse complement strand
GGGGGGGGGTGGGGGAATGAATTATTAGATTCCAAACTGACTTCCACTGAAAAATCAATCCTTTCTGGTAAGAAAAGGTTGTGGGGGGGTTGTTTGTTTGCTTGTTTGTTTGTTTTGGTTTTGTTTTGGTTTTTTTGGTGTGGTTTTTTGTTTGTTTTTTTGTTTTGATTTTTTTGGTTTTTTTTGTTTTGGTTTGGGTTTTTGTAGTTCTTGTTGTTTTTGGTTTTGTTTTGTTGATGTTTTTTGTTTGTTTTTTCTGGGACACTAAAATGGTTTTAAGATTACTGAAACTGAAATCAGTATGTCAGCAATCATGCTTTTGGGGAAGCAACAGGCAACGGCATTTTTTCACTCAAGTGAAACTGGTTTAGGTTGATTTAATCTGAGTAGAAACACGGCTCAACACTTACGCAACTTTTCAGTGCTCCTGGAGTTTGGGATTAAACATCTTGAACTGAATCACTTTTTTCGTTATTGAAATGCTCCTCTCATTAAAAAGCAAAACAAAACAATCCCCCCCCTAAAACAAACAAACAAACAAAACAATCCCAGTTTATTTAGAAATACAGAAAAGTCTTGAGATCTCAGGAATTATTCCAGGGTTAAGGTTGCATCCATGCTTCTATTATTACCACACCTTATTGTCTACTCCGTTAATTTTTTTTGCTAAAAGTTCGTCTGAAGAGGAGTAACATAATTTCCTCACCTCATTCACTTCCATAACCACAATCCTGTCAAACAATTAACTTCCAAATTAGAACTTAATAATGCAACTATTTTTGAATTACCATACAGACTCGCAGTCATTCTGTCCAGTCTAGAACCTCTGAAGGAAAACATTACCAGATACTTAAGGAAAACATAATAAAAATGCAGATTTAAAATAATATTCCACAGCTGAACTACATTCATAAAGACTACAGAATTAGAAAAGAGAGCAATAGAAAACTGTTAATTGGAAATTAGCCTTCTTTCATGAAAAGTCTTTTTGTAAGCTTTTGTATACAATCCCATCAAAAAAACTTGAGCTGTTGACACAAAAGCATGGATCATTTAAAAAAAAACAGAAAGTACTTTGTGACCTAAAAAAAGACAGTCTGTCTGATGACAGTGTCACTCATAATAGATGATAATGCTAAATTTATTGCATATCTACACAGATAAACAAAGCTGATATAATTTCTGATTTTCCAGTGGTAAGTGTATGACCAAAAAAAAAAAAAAACCCAGACTAAAAAATTCATGGACACAAAAATCTGAATCTATCTAAGAATCCAATTAAATGAATTGATATTTGTAAACAAAACAACCCCCCAGAAAACACCACATTTTTTTTTTCCTCTGCTGAAGACTATTAATTGGGAACATTCATTGCTATGAACAGGATAAACAGGATTTGTTTCCTAATTCTAAGTCAACACAGATTTGGCATATGAACATGACAAGTAGTGTGGTGGAGGAACAATATGAGTAAAATATACTTTTTTGTTGCTGTGAGTCACTGGGAATTGCTCAAAGAAAAGGCAATTTCTTGATGGAAAACATGGTTATTAGGGCAATAATAGAATCAGAAGATATCACTGAACTCTACGTATACTTGTTAATGCAGAGAATATATGTCCCAGCCCACATATATGCATCAGGTAATTTATGAAAGAATATTTATCAATAAAAATAGCACTGTAGGCAAGTGTGATGTGAAATATTTGTCTTCTGTCTGCCTTCATTGTCTTCATCATTTAAGCATTTGAGTCACTTCCAGTTAGAGACCTGAAGAGATAAATTTTAAGTAATAGGACTTCTTTTATTTTCTTTTGGCCATAGCTGCTTTTAACAGTGTTCAGAGCTAAAACTAATCGGAAAGCTCCTGTCATACCATCATTCTTTACCATCCATTGAAACTTTGATATAGCCATCACTAGGTCATGAAGTCATAATCTGAAAAACATTGGAAATAACACCCACACAATTCAATATCATGTCAGCTTTTCAGAAACGTGCTTTCCTAATACAGAAGTTTTTTATTTTGAAAGCTAAATGCTTTGCAATCTTGTTTAATGAAGATGTGCCACTTTTATATAAAATCTTTCTAAAAGTTTATAATTAGAAGTACTTTTGAAGTGGTAAATGTACTGATTGAGTACCATGAAATATGTAATTTTGATTATCTGAAAGATTTGATCATTGCTTTGTATGGAAAGAGTTGAATAGAAAAAAATCCATCCAAAATTACAAGTTACAATTTTGATGGATAGGCATCCTGGAAACAAACAGCCAATCCAAAATCCCACCACATCCTTGGCAGGCCTTACTTGGAATGCTGGTATACTATGTGTGCAAATGGAAGAAAATATTTGATTAGATTGGTAGTATCATCTGTGATACTACAAAATAAAAAAACAAATGAAAGGTAAAGATGGGAATTTTACTTTCATTAATCATAATGTAACAAACAGCAGTTTCCCTTTTGAAGAGCAAGCGAAAGGGAGATGGGAAATGAGCAGTTAGTAACTCTTAATGACCCACCTTCAGCTATTATACTATTACAGCTAATTTGTTCCAAACCATTCCTCACACCAACATAAAATTCTCTGGAGCAGATATTAATTTTTCCAGTATCAAAATATGTTTATTTAACACAGGAGTTCAAAACAGATGGGATTGCAAGGCCGCATTCTCATTCTGTGCAGTAAAGCACCACATTGTGTTGTGGTAGAAGTCAAGCTGGAAACCAAACTGAAACGTATGGGAAGAGCTCAGGGAAATGACTTGGACACAGAGAACAAACAAGATAGTAAGTGACCTGGGAAACTGAGCAACAACTCAAAAGTATGTGTGAAGAAGTTTCCCCTCTTTCTTTTACCCCTCTCCAACTGTTTGTAAAGAATTTTGGACCATCTAGTCAGAACAGATGCCAGTAAAGTATGTAATTAATTCCATTTGATGAAATGAAGCATAAGTTCATAAATAAGTTTAGATAATGTAACCTGTTCACATGAAATCCTGTAGCTTCAAAGTTAAAAGGTAAGATTGATTAGTCAATGCTCATATTTTTATAAAATTCGAATGAACAATAGAATTTAAGGACAATTTAATTGGAGATATCAAGCATTTTTTGCTTGATATCTTTCATTCCAGACTATTAAGACTACATGAGATTCAAGATAGGAACTTGACTTGTCCAATCACAGCAAGGCAGAAACCAAGAATCAGTTTCTTCACATAATTTCCAGTATTACCTTGATCAAATAATGTAATATGAGGCATCAACTACTCTTTGTGACATGGGGGATACATAGGACAAAACAGAAAATGAAATCACTGGCTCTCACCTCCTCCTTCTCCAGCAAGACCCTTCAAGATTTCTGTATATTTTTTGACTCCTGAAATTCTCACATTTTCCTGAATAGTGAGCTACAGAACAGGGGCAATGCCAGTGATCTCATTAAATCCTCCTTTACCCAATCTATGACAGATCAGCACAATACCTAAATCACTTTAATTCTCCCTACTGAGATTCTGATAATAGAAAAGTATGCTCATCTGCAAATTTCCTATACAGATGAAGACACACTGTAGTTGACCGGGTGACCCCTGAAAAATTATGCTATTTCCACCTCTTACTTGTGAGCCTCCCAAGTATCTATAATTCTACAGAGCTGTGTCAGCATAAAGTGCATGAAACTGTGTTTTAAAACTGTGACGACTTTCAGCCTTTCTTATGTGCTTTATAGCACATTTTTTAAATGAGAATGTACTCATGTAAAGACATATTTATAGACTCATGCTTTTGCATGTACACATACAAAAGTATGTGTACACCCCAATACAACATCCCGAATTACTTTCCTGAGAAAAGGAGAGCAGTTTCCTGGCAAAGTAATTTTCCTAGAAAGGGAATTTGTCCCAATAAGAATGATTGCACCTGAGATGTGCCAATCACTGGAAAACTCAAAGTGCTTGGAGGTAGTTCAGGAATTGATCTGAAGAAAATAGAAACATAGGTCTTTTTTTCCTAGACAACAGCCAATCATTCAGGTTCAATTATCCATTTAACACTGATGTCCAAAGCACGTTGTGAAACTCTTGGCCAGTGCTGTTCTGGAAAGCTGTTAGAAAGTGAAAAAAAACAAAAAAACAACCAAACAAACNACCTCCAAAAAAACCCCAAAACACCACCAAAGTTAACCCCCCCAAAAAAAAAAAACAAACAAAAAACCCAAACCAGAAAAACCTTTAGGAAATGGCAAAAATATATCTTACTCTATCTAAATAAAGAATAGAATAAATAGTATCAGTGAAGTCTGTAGATTCAGAAATCTGTTTACTTCACTGTGTCCGTGGTGAAAATCTCATTCAAGGATTTTCACTGATAATTTGAATCTCATAGGAGTTGAGGAGAAAAATAATTTTTGACAAATAATTTTTGACAGACATTTTCATGACCTGCCTAGAAGATACCAGTGCCCATCAGCTAAATTCTCAGATCAGAAACTGTTAATGCAGAGCTGCTTGGCGCTGGACAACATTTTTTTTCTGAGCTTGAAGTGGTTTTGTGGGGCAATGGATGACCTTATGCTGAAAAAGGAAAATTACTAATATAGCAATTATTTATGCAATAAGATCAGAATGACTCAGAAAACAGGCCTAGCTACCAGTCTCAGATAGTGTCTTATATTTAACTTGCCAAGTAGTAATAATATCCATTGAGATTTTCATGAGAAATTCAATAAAGGCATTCGACAATTTACTGGATGACAGGGAAAGAGCCCTGAGTGAGCATATATATCATGGTGTAGCTCTGAGTTAAAAAAAAAATATCAAAACCCTTATTGCATCTTTTACACTTGCTTAAAACTTGGGTCTGAATATCTTTCTTAAACTGATCTATTAAATGTATTGAACTAAAAAGATAGAATTTAGTCCCAAAGAAGCTGACATTCATCATTCATAGAATTCGTCACACTCATGAAAATACAGTTTTGTAGAAGCACTGTGCAGTTCAACCAGAACCAACCTACCCACTGTGTTGTAAGAAAGTAGGTGTACTTTCTTTAAATGCAGCAGTAAGTAGAGCAGAGAGTGCACAGAAAAAGCAGAAAAATAATAAAAGGAAAAAACTGTCCCACTGCACACAAAAAAAAGGCAAGAAAAGGTAAGGGCCTGTAGTCCCCTAGAGGAGCATTTGGTACAAACAAAACAATATCTCTCCTATTCAACAATGACTCTGCTCCCATTAATAGCTCAAGCATAACTCTACAATGCATACACCCTCAAACCTACTAAAACCACCAGTTTCATAGCTATCGTCTACAAGAGCCTTGGAAGACAGATTCTTTATAACTGGGAGCTATAAATGTATTGAAAAAAGAGTTAGACTTGACTTCCATCTCTAATTTTTCCTGAAAAATCTGACATCTACTCTGATAATAGGAAATATCTAATACAGATATATGACTCATGACTTCCTCTACATTTTAATACTTTCAAGAATTTAGGAGCTAAAATCCTGTATGTTCTTTAATCATATATTTCAAAGTAATGCAAAAATGAAGTACACTTTTATACATGTTTTCCTAGTAAGAAATTCTTAGCCTCTCTCCAAGGGCACGCCTGGATGTGACTATGGAATGTGTGAACACTGATATTTACTGGACATTTTGTGTGTCGAAACTGTTGAGCATTTCCTCCTGAAGATCAACCCAGCACAAATATTGAAGCTTAGGTAACCTGAAAAATTCTGAATCCAAGTCCTTGAATTTCTTAAGATTAAAAAAGATTTTTCATGCCACATGAAGGCTGTTTATGTGCATCCCTCTAGATCAGAGCAGCAATAGCCTTCTCATTATAATTTTAAGTTATAATTTAAAAACTGAGATGACCACTTAATTTCAAGATTTTTCTCATTTATTTGGGGAGTGTGTGGGGGGGTGTTTTCCCCTCCATAACTCCGTTACATAACGAGAGATTAACCACAATCCCGAAAAGATCACAACCATCTACATTCTAAAATCATTAAGCTGTTTCATCATGAATTTCAAGATCTGTAACTAATGATTATTTATTATACTGTGCAGAAGAAGGTTTGCCAGAATTTCAAATTGCAATGAATAAAGCCCTAAAGGTCACAAGTTTAATGATGTTTGCCTACGCAGCTCGCTTTTCATCATGAGCTTGAAAGTGCCAAATAGTTTTCTGATGAATGGGAAGCCAGGCAAAAACAGCTGAACAGGGATAAAAAACCCCAAAAGGCGACAAACAAACCACAAGCCTTAGACATGATCAGAGCTGACTCAGAATGAGATTCAAGAGCTACTGAAACATGAGTTAATAAAAGCAACAGAACTAATGCACTTTGTGATGTACACAGGCTGAAATTGAGGCCAGAGTGGGAGGAAGGGAATTAGCTGAGCTCAAATGCAAGACTCTTCGCTTTCCCTTTGGGAAAAGTATAATTTGAAAGATTAGAACAGGAGGAGAGCTGAAGAGAGGGAAGCAGTAGGGAAAAACAATTTTGCCAGAAGAGTAACAAGTATGTCTCCTCTCAATGAGGATCAAGACTAACAAAAAAAATAATTCTTTCTAGTTCAGTTTAGTGCCAAGACTGTGCATAAAGACAGCATTTGAATTATGAGTAACATATGAATAACATCAATAGCATGAAAGCGAATTTTCTTGTCTTTTCAAAAAGCCCTCAAGAGACACCACACGGTCTTCTGTAATATTGCCCCAAATGGCAACATGACTTGTGGACCCAGAAAATGTGCACAGCTTGACCAGGCGTATGATACTTCTGGAAAAAGCAGTCAAAAAATGGAGAAAATGAAAACAGATACAGGCATCCAAACAGACAGGCAACCTGTACGAACATCAAGCAGCCTAATACTTGCAACATAAACTATGAAAAAGTAAGAAACTTCCAGTTCAAAGCATCTTCTTTAGTGTAGCACCACATTTCTTTTAAAATTTTCAATTACAGAAAAGGTTTATGACTACTACCATGATTAAAGTCATATCACATCAAATTAGCAAGTAGTCATCACAAGATCCTAAAATCAGAATAATTGTCAGTAACTTCTTTCAAGATGAAATAAAGTGATTTCGTTTGCTCTAATCAGGTAAAGCTGACTGTTCTGATATTATAACTACTTGGACCTCTGAATTAAAATTTCCAAATTAAAGTGAATCTGTAAATCAAAATATGGAAATAAGGAGTTCACATCTACTAATCAAAGAATCCCAGAAAACAGAATGGTTAGGGTTGGAAGGCACTTCTGGGGATCATATGGTCCAACCCCTCTGACAAGGCAGGGTCTCTTAAATGACACATCGGGGGCAGAGATGCCCAAACCATGTGCAAGACCAGAAGCATAAGGAGCACTCACAGCACCTCCAGGGCTGGACACTCACTTCAGCTTGTGAGCAGAATTTGAGAATCCCATTTGCAGCTGGTGAAGCATTGGGCTGGACCAGAGCCAGAGATATTAGGCCCTCTTCAGGGCTCTCTTGATATACAGTCTTGAGCAAAGGATTCCATTCCCCTATGAATTTCTTTCCCTATTTATGCTACCTGAAGCACACAGACTAAACTCTTCCAGTACTGCTGGTTTATTCCATATGCCGGCAGTGTCACATGAGCACAGTCTTGGCAAAAAAGTTACAATTCAGAATTAACATTTTTAAGTACAGGACACATTCTGAACAGGGTAGAGATAGAAACATGCAGCATCTAGAGGACAGCATCCATGTGAAGGAGGTCAGGGGCCTAATGAATTCAAGCTTAGAAGAAAGAGGACAAAAGATTCACAAAAGAAAGGCAGACCATTAGCAGTAACATCTTACCTTTGAGTGCTTACACGTATGGCCCCCAGGGAATTTGAAGCAGTATGCTTTACCTCCACTTTGGGAAATGAAAATACAAACCAGCACACAATGCTTGAAAAATTTTCAAGGTCTGCTTGAAGTGGTTTCCACAATGTAAATAAATAACACTCTTTCCCTGTTTCTTTTGATTCCAGGTTCTTTTTATTCCCCTTAAAACAAATCAAGAATTTGATTATTTAAGCAAATTACAACAGAAATTTTATGCAGTTCCCTTCCATCTCCAGTGAATCATACCATGTCCAAGATTAACACGTCCTTGTGCACAATAGAACATTACAAAAATTATGTATCTTTTTTCCCTTAGTAAGACTGCTGCCACCAATAGCAGCCTTGAATCTGCCAATTGTAATTACAACTCTAGGATTTTATTGTCAAATACATTCCCCAGATAAATTGTTCTTGCCTTTTCAGTGATTCTGACTGATGGGCTGAGCATGGAGTCATCTCTTTTAAAAGCTGGAATGTATGGGGTAATGCAGATTCTCTTGCATTTTTACACGCTATACAAAGACTTTTTTCAAATTTATTTTTACTTTTAGTGCTTGTTTCTTATCTGTATGGCTCATTTTACATGAATCTGCAGTGCTTTGCAGCAAATCAGATTCAAGTATACAATTTGTGAGCTACATACAAAGGCAGCAGTAAGAGCATTAATCTGTTCTTTTCAGCACACTAGGTCTCAAGAAGCTCCTACAATCCAGCATTAACAAGCTATTTATTTCATTTACCTACTTAATGACTGAAGAAAAAAAAATGAAAATGATGATTGCTTGTTTGTTAATGAAAGGGTGCTGTGGTTAACCACCGGAAAAACTATTAAGCATCATAAAATTGTCCTTGGAATTTGACACTTTTAATATCTCATCTGATGTGCCATACTAGCAGTGCAATAGAAATAGAAAGATCAATAAAGGTTTCACCTAACTCCCAATTAGAAAATTTCATGTATTTGGGGAAGAAAATAAAAGTTAACTTGAAAAGATAGAAATCTAAATATTAAAACATTTTAGATTATAGAACAGTGAAAGGTGACATGGATCAAGTTTTGCTATTTTGTGATCATAATTTAGCTGCCTTATAAAAATGTAGACCTATGTATTTTTTGTATGTATTGCTTCTCTTTTTGTCCACTTAGGAAACTTGCAGATCCTTGAAGGTCCTTGCTAGATTAACAATTATCTTCATAAAAATGGAAAACGAAAGAAAGATTTTTTGATAGATTTTGATATTTTCCTTGCTCTTGCATTGGGAGCCTTGCAGAAGACACTGTACTGAGGAGCTGCTGACCTTGAAGGGTCCATGTCTCCTCTACTTGTACTCTGTGCTGGAGCAGGCTGTATGCAGCATGAGTAGCCACTGCAGGGGAACCTGCTGGCCTGCCCAATGCCAGCCTGTGCTGCAACAGTAGGTGGTAGGGCAGAGGGAACATCCCAGCTTGTCAGGAAACTGATAGCTGAACAGTTTCCCAATATAGCCTGTAACTTTTCATATGCTTGGGAACAGAAGAGTCTGTGCAGATCAAGGGGTGCAGTGAAGTGATTCTGACTGGCAGGCTGCTGCACCTCGAGGAGTCAGTGATCCACATCGCAGCTGACCTGAGACCTGTGCTGTGCTGGGCTGCCTGTCCGGTGTGGCTTCTGGATGTGTGCTGTTGCACAAACGCCTTGGCTGCAGGACAAACTCAGCCAGCTCATCATGACAGAAGAGCCTGCCGGCAGCTCCCCCTTGGTGCTGCAATTACACCATGTGAATGACCTCACCTTTAACTAGAAGTGCAGTAAGAAAACTTCTTGAGAACATCCTTGATGAAAAGAGATGTTTGCTTGCAAGAAATTTATATATATATAGCTCAAAGGACCGGAAGGGAGGAACCTCTCTCCTTGGACAGGATCTCTGCAGCCCGACATGGATATCAATCCATGGTCTCTCTGGTAACGCATGAACAGGAGGTTCCCAGCATTGGAAGGGACACCAGATTAATTCCAATAGACTTCTTGAGAGGGCAGGCTAAGAAAAAGAAAGTAAGTTAACACTACATTATTAAAGAGGCTCTTTTGTTAAGCTGTTTGTTGGCCCATCTCTCTCTCTCACTGCACCTCAGTGTCTGAGGCTTAGAACCTCAATACAATGTCTTTTGCAAGGCTCCCAATAAAAAAAAAAAGGAAAATATCAAAATCTAAAAACTTGTATAAGAACTGTGCCAGCAGATCTCTACAGGTAGACTACATTCCTGATTATGGATGTCACTATATTCCCCCCCTGATTTCATCCTGCCCAAAAATCTTAGCTAACTTTTGACTACTCAATTCTCAACTAGTGAACTCTGCAATTAGCATTAGAAGCTTAGTCCTGTAAAGAATGAGGGCTGAAGCTAAAATGTAATCTTACTGTCACAGCAATCTGGAATATCTGACATTAAGGTACTGGGGACCAAAGTGGGACCCCCCAGGTAAGAATTAGGTTTTTACATAAGTAAGTTAGAATAACATCAACGCTGGTAGGTGGCCAGTTGTAGGAAACGCTCAGGTAAGTGACAGCTCTTGAGGGACATCCCTCTCCTAGGCTTGGTTTCATGTTTTGTAACCCCTACAGACACTTCACCACGTAAAAGCATCAGTGCTGATCTCGCTGATTTGCAGGTAGACAGGCCAAGGGCCTGTCTCTTTGCTCAACAGAGAATTTGTTTCTTTCTTTCCAGATAAAGCCACAGGAGGGTGCAGAGTAAGTGAACAAATAGATTTTGCCCGAAATCTTGGGTTTGTGAATGAGATTGGAGCCAAAGTGCTGGACAGGCTCGGGATTAAGATCTTGCAGAGATAGAAAATTTTAATTATAAATATGACTATGGATGTAAGAAAGCTCTAAGGTTTTCAGTATTTGGCACAATTTTGAATGTTAAAATTCTGGACTTAAATAAAATGAAAGCATCTAAAACCCAGTTTAAAAACACAACTCCTGTCACAGTTTTAAACATGAACATATAGAAAGAAAAGTCCGGATGTGTTGAAAGTTCTTTAGTAGTTTACCTGTAAATATCAAGGTATCCCTGTGTGGATGACAGATCCTGAGAAGCTCCTGTTCTCCCATCTTTTATGTGTTGATTAGACTGAAAACAGAAATCTTATGAAGTCTACATGCACAGTTTCCTATAAATAAACAGTAAGGTCTATGATTATGCTCACTGATTTCTCTGAGGAAGATGACATACTAAAAACCTCAAAGCTAATTCATGGCAACAGATATTACAATTTACACATGAAGCATCAATATAACTTGGAATACAGGCAGATTTTTGGACTTTATGAAGTTTATACACTGCCAATCTACTGAACGGTTTTATGTTCTCTGTAAGCACTTCATTTCATGGCTTTCAATTTTTACACAGTACTCTGGAAAAAATATCAGTGCTTATATCTCAGGAACCTCATGAATAGTACGTAAGCGATGAAGATGTAACCATAAAGTTACTTTTGGCACTATCCATACTGTCGCCCTGGCCTCTCAGTTAGGGTTTATTAGGAGCTTTTTTCCACCTTTGAGGTATGAGCACATTTTTACAAGGTGTGCAAAAATAAGCAGACATCAAACCTTCCCTTTGCATTGCTTGAGTAACACCCAAGCCCTTGTAAAAGAACTGAAGATTCTGTTATGGAAGATGCTACAGAAGTGAAAAGCAATTCTTGAACTGATGGAAACTTCATTTAATGACGTTTGATGCTTGTTACAATTTCGAATCCAGAAACCCTTGTAAACTAGCATTCATTATTTTCGAAATATTTGCATTACATACACCAATTTATTCTGGTGTAAGACTAGCTTTTAGAAGAAAGAGGAAAAATCCCACTTATTGCTGGCAAAAAAAAAAATTCTCTTGTATTTGCTTTATCTATTTCAGATAAAAGTTGGTTTCTAGACAGTTACATGGTTCAGCAAACATTTCAGCCTATATGCCTTTGCTCATGTGAATAGTGTCAGTACTGACTTTATTACCAAAAGAAACAAAAGATTGTGGAAACAGAAAAAATCCCTGGGTGACTGTGGAAAGGGAGGGACCGAACAAAAGAAGATTTAGGTCTTCAACAAAGTCCTTCCTTAGCAGAACAGCCAGACATAAATATAGATAGGACTGAAAACTTTAATATAATATTGAATTATATTCTGGTCTCCGACTAGATTAGGATTTACATCAATTTTTATTTATATAAACAAAAAGATAACATATAATGATCAGGTTCCCAATCAGTTATAACAAAATAATAAACCTGAATTAAAACATACACTATAGAAATATTAGATACACATAGAACCCCTGATATAATAGAAAAACAATGTAATATAAAATAATACCTAAATAATTTAATGAGTGTAATGTTCCTTTGAGAAAATAAACAGATTAACCACATATCTAGTTTCCAGCAAAACCAATTCAAAATACAAAACATTATTTTCATTCCTTGCCGCTCTACTGTATAAGCTTCCTTTACAAAATGGACCAAACATTCATTACTTGCCCAAACTAAAACAAGAGTGCATTTGAATTATGGATGGCAAAAGGAGGATTGCATGATATCCAGAAATGCATATCACGAAAGTCCCTTTTTTAACAATTCTTTATGCTTTATTTTATCAATTGCACATATTGATTGCAAAGCATCTTAAGCATATGTATGACCATACCAGGTATGATTATATTGGTCTCAAATCACATTGGTAGAATTGCTTCAGAAAATTCTATTACTTGTTATAGCATTTATTGTTACCAATCTGTCTTTATCTTACTCTTTGTTACAAGCAAAAAGTAATTGTAGCTTATGACTCTACATTAACAGAAATGTCCCACCTGTAATTTAATTTCTGAACAAGGTCAGTATAACCTTTCACATTTCGTTTCTGTGTTGTCAACAATGCAATTTGTTTATGCTACGCAAACTGCCCAAGTTTTCACTCCTTACATTTCTGCACAGTTAAGACACTTGAACATAATCAGCCCTTCCTTATTCTGAGCTTCAATGGATCCTAATTCTTTAAAATAATCTTCTAAAGAGTACAAATATTTCGCCATTCATTTGCACCAGTGCCAGAACTACAGGCTACAGTACATTTCAAACTGGTAAGAGGGCCCCTCCTCAAAAAAACCTCAGTGTAGGAGATGAAATGTTAAGATAAAAGAAAAACAACAACAGCAGTGGAACTGATAAGGGGTGCGGCTCCATGAATTGCATTTATCTCGGGGATTTAAAGGAGACCAACAATTTACAGCTGAGTACAATGAAAGACAAAAGATCAAAGAAACAGAAGCTTTTTTAATGGGGCTCTGACAGTGTGATAAAGTCAGGAAAGTCATAGGCACGGTATGTGAGGTGTTGAATAGCAAGAATGAGTCACTGGGGGCAACTCGATGAAGCCCAACTCAAAATCACGAGAGGAAGGAGGTGGTGTAACAGGCTGAAGTAACAGAAGAGAAGTTGAACACCTGAAACAGTCTTTCAAAGATGCCATAGTCTCTTCTCAATTAAAATTACCTTCACAAGGTACAAAGAAAAAGTTTTAAAAATGTGTATCAAAGCAGAGATTCTTTTTTTAATATGTTAATAACAATAATTCTATGAATTGCTTGCCTTAAAAATTGAGAATAGTACCAATAGAACAATAGTCAAACTAGGACATCACTGGAGTGAAAAAAGAAAAAGGTGGCTTGGAAAAAGCCAGTCCCATTTACCTACTGCAGTCTGAAAAAATATTTCTTAAAGATTCAATGCTTTGTCTCACTCCATATCTGCACTCCTCCGTTTTGGAGATGCTCTGCTTTTACCCAAGAAGTTCTTCAAAAGCCAGGGAGCAGTATCAATGTTTATAAATGCACAAACAAGAAAACTATTAAAAGTGGTTTTGAAGGGAAGAAACTGTGCAATCACTGCAAAGAGAAGAGACTCCTTCAGCTATACACTTTAGGGACTTTCATCATGCTAATAGTTCCTTAACCACATGTTTGAATTCAGGTATCTTTCTGAAATGCCTTAACATTAGGCAAGAAAAGCAACAAGGATTGCCTGTTTCCACCCTTTTAAAGGTGCATGTAGGATTTCAACACTTGTGGCAAAAAAGGTTTTCTGACAGGAATCTGGCTAAACTACTCTAACTAAAGAGGTTTTTATTTTTAACAGCAGTTTACAGTGTATATCAAATTAGATATATTCAAGTAGCCCTTCTATGCTGCCTTTATTTCTTAAGTAATATAAAAACATGCTGTCTAAAGTCAGAAAGGGAATAATTCCTTCTACAGAACCACAGAGAAAACTGAATTTTCTTTCACAGATTTCAGCAAAAAAATTGAAAATGAAAGTTTATGACAATAAGAATATTATTCTGGTGCTGAGCAAGACACTTATTTACAAATAAAAATTATGGGAAAAAATAACAAAACAACTGCAAATACTGCAATATCATGATAAAAAAGAATTTCCATAAAATCCTATCACAGCTATAGCAAAAATTAAAAAAAGTGAAAGTAAAGACTTTTTTTTAACTTTTCTATTAAGTACACAGTAGATATTAAACAGATAATTCATAATAAACTTAATAGCTAGTCTCAGGGAAGTGGGAAAATAAAACAGCAGGAAATAGGAAATTATGCATGAAATAATATTATCTAAGCCTCCCAGTGCATCTGGATTTTATACTTGGATTGTATAGTATACTGTAGTAGATATTGTGGGCCCCTGGGCATTTTGCACTGGACCTAACTATGCCTCATCAACTATCACAAGGATGTAAATTTTACCTCTTGTCTATTTATTTTTTCCCACTACTTAGCAAGGGAATAGCATTAAAGCTGAGTGTGGTGCTGCAACAGTGTTGCAAAATGCCACTGAAATATTTTGTTTATGAAACAACCAGGCCGCTTGCCAGCTTCATTGACACTGCTCCTGTTGTGTATGTGAATCCAAGCACTACACCATGCTTTGTCCAGATGAGCTTACCTACCCTGCACCTCCTTCACACCGTGAGGGATCCATGTAGGATTCACACTTGAATGATTTCTCCATCCTTTATTTCGTATGTGGGGTGTTGACCTTGGCTGCCCAACACCAACTCAGCCATTTGCTCCCTCTCTGTCCTAGACAGGACTAGGAGGAAATATGTTTCCTCCCAGCCATTCTCAGACCTTAACCTTTATAGGGTTGCACCCCTTCCTCACTCTTGTCTGTGAAATGTCAATGCATTCAGGCATTGCAGACTCCTTAGTTATCTGCTTTAAACGGTACCAATTCCTCTTCTTAAATTTCATCACTCATTTTAATCTTCCAGTCTAACTTCTCCCCTCTCCCCACCACCACTACCATTCTCCCCCTTGCTCTCCCCCCATATCTTGCACTTTCTACTTAATTCTTCACATTCAAAAGATACATGAAAAGGCTT
Organism: Struthidea cinerea; assembly: GCA_013397865.1. Lineage (NCBI taxonomy): Eukaryota > Metazoa > Chordata > Aves > Passeriformes > Corcoracidae > Struthidea > Struthidea cinerea. The sequence continues at coordinate 414,254 of VZTI01005471.1, read as the reverse complement.
ACATCAAGGGATGCTGTCAATTATATATTTCCATCTAGGAACAGGGTTTGTTGATTGTTGCAAAAACATGTCATTCAAGTGCAGCCTCATATCTTACATAAAAACAACCCAACAATTTAAGTACCATTTGTTCACTTAGTCCTTTCTGTGTTTAAGGCTCTCCTTTTCAAAGCAGCCTTCAATATTTCTTGTCTATTATTAAAAATTACTTTTTCAAAATTTGGTTCGGGTTTAGACATCAAAGGTTTACTACCTCAGATGGCATGTGTCAAAGTTTTTTTGACAGCACCTAAAAACTACTCTTTGCAATTCTTTTCTCCTGAAAAAGTCAGCTTAATAAATGCTACTCCATACAGGAAATATTGGAAGATTACCACTGTTCTAGTCTTTCAGTTTGTTAAGCATATTTTGCAACACAGCCAAGTATGTTCCGAGTTAATGATGTCTTTTGTTTTGTCCTATAAGCAGGACATGACACCATTTAAAGCCATGAATGAGCAGTGAATTCCAGAAATTGCAGTATCTGTACAGCATTGAAAAATCCTGAACTTGTAAGTTATGCATGGGTGCCCAATACCTCAGAATTAGAGACTCTGAAGCAAAGAGAGCAATGGTGCACTCACGTGCACGTTAGAAATCAAGGCTAGAAAAATTGCCTGTTGAAGTTTCAAAAGAAGTGTGTCAAAATCAGTGGTCTTAAAATTGGTACTGATGCCTTCCCACACTAATAAAGGCCACTGTTGTAATTCCTGCCCATCTACAAAGACCTAGGTATGATTATTTCTGTATTGAAGAAATTTACAAAGCCTGAAAGTTTACAAAAAACATTGCTAACTGTTCAGTGTCTCAGTGTTTGGATTATACAAACTCATTTCTCTATTTTTATTTCTGGACACAACAATGTACTCAAAGATGTATGGAACTAGAAAGTTCACTGATGAAAATATATTTTCTTATTTAAAAACTTATGTAGTACTTTTTAAAGCAGGAAAATAAATGTCAACGGTTATAAAACAGAAATACAAAGAAAAGAACAAATTTAAGAAGCAGTTTCCATTGATCAGCATATCTGCAGATAAAGCTAGAGGATAGATAAGGAGTGGATAATTTGAAAGTCTATCCCCCTTAAAAGTTTGGATCAGGTCTTCTAGCTCCCTGTACCTTCTCAAACCCCCTGCTATTGAATAGGCACTCCAAAAGCTTCTTTTCGGTCAACACTGTAATAAACACTATTTTACAGACAATCTTTTCTGTAAACATTTTTTAAACTGTTCTCTTCTAGAGTAGTTTTAGGCACTGCTATACTCGGGGATATTTCCTCTTCAAAACCTGGAATACCAAAGAAGTAGGTACAGAAATTATCCAATACCATAATAAAGTTCTTAGTCATCTCTATTTTATAATTTGGAGATAAATATCGGTAGGAAGTATCAGTTACCCCATTATTACCTGAAAAATGGTGTTGATGGATAAATGGCTCAAGCATTTAGTTGTCCACATATACTATGGCATCTCAAGGTGGCATCTGAAACTATGATAGAAAATGACTTAAGTTTTAAAGGACAAACCACAGCATCTTCAGTCTCTCCAACAGATAATATGCAAATGAGCAGGACACTTAACTACTTACTGTCAAAAATATAATGCAGTTGGTTTAAACTAATCCGACTGCAATGTGAAAAAAGTTTGCTTGAGGAAGAAAAAATATTTTGCCATGCAAACTGTCAGAAAATACCTCAACAATGTTGATAGCAAACTATGCTGTGATGTCTTCAAACTATTAAAATCTTTTCTTCTTCCACAAAAATGAGCCTTACTTTAAGGTATCCTAAATTATCTTCAGAGGTGGGAGGATAGGGGAGTGTGGAGCGGATCCAGACTACCCTCTCCCTGTCTACCATGTGTAGAACACAGTCAAACTTTCAAAATAAAAAAATAAAATATAAAATAAAATAAATATATTTTTGCATTTAGCCTTTCATATTTCCCTGAATAAGGACTTGTCAGATACATGAGGCAAAATACTTATAAACATCAGCAAAGAAATGTTTCCTCTAGCTCACCACAAATTGGTGGATTCCACAGGACAAGTTCACAGAGAATGCTTTTGGTTCAAGGAATATCATGCACTATTTCATTGTCCATATCTTATTTTTGAAAGGATGAGCAGTTGGAACTAAATATGTGGCGTGGGGTGGCAGTAGTGGGGTTTGTTGAGTAAAAAAACCTCAGCATTATTCCTAGGTTTTGAAAAATCAAGACACTTTATTAAGTCCTGATTTTTTTCCTCTGGCACATCTTGATTTCCCACCTAGAGCATTTCTGAATGTTCAGTTTGTTTTGACCTATTCCCAAACTGAATGAATTTGTCATTTATCAGTTTTCCATTAATTCCCAGACCATTCTGATTACCAATGTGAGTGCATAGTTTAGCTTTAAAGGCTATGTAGACTTCGAAGAGGAGTGGCAAGCTAGAGGTGAAAAAGCTGATTCTGTGCAATTACAGTAACACTTTGCTTTGGACAGCTGAAAATATTAACTTCATGTTGCAAGCATATGCTGGTGGATCAGAGGTTCATTGGCAAATAAGTTAGAGATGACAGACAGCTTTGAGAAAACAAACATGTTTTCTCTGATAGGGACATGATCCTGTGACTGCCAGCGTATCAGAAACAAGTAGGAAGCTGAAGAGAGTAGAGGAAGAAAAAATAAAATTAAATCAAGCTAAGACAATCATTTCAGCAGAAATAACTCCAAACAAAAATTCTAGGAAAACCCAAAGCAATCCTGCCTTCCTGTTACCTCTAATGTCAGCATTTGTATTAAATGAGATTTTTTTTTTTTTTTAACAGAAAGAGCACTAAAAAACAGATATAAGAACCTTATTAGTGCCAGCATTCAGGTCTTTATCAGAGATATTACATGATGTAAAAGGCTGAAACCCTGACTTGAAATCAGCTTAGTATATAGTCCAGTATCTTTAGTTAATGTTTAAAAACATTACCCCTTCCTGTTTAAATATAACTTTAAAAAATCTTCTCCTTTTAGAAAGCAGATGCATAAACTCTCAAGCAGCCATTTTCATTTTGAATTCCTAAGAAGGTAGGACAGTGAAATTTAGCATGTGGATTATGCCAAGGAAAAAAAAGATTCTTTTGTATCATTTCTCACATTGCAGTACTGCTGTATCTGAGAGCACAGCAACACAAAGCAATTGTAGGGGACACAAGAAATATATAAATAATGCAAATAACATGCACAAGATTTGCACAGGTTAAAATAAATTTAACCTATGACAGCATTTAAAACTTCAAATCCATTTCTAGCAAAGCAGATCCACCTGTCTATTTCTTGCATTCTCTCAGAATGATTAGGTGCCTGTTCATCAAACAAAAAGAATTTTGAAGAGATTCAATAGTTGGTCAGTTCAGTAGAGCAGTAATAAGATTTTATATATTCTGTGTCAACAGCTTGTACTTTGCTCCCTCCTTCCTCCCTTGTTAAGCAAGCCTTTGTGAAAAATCAGTATGTGAAAATCCTCTGATGTCTGCAGATTAGTCACAGTTAATTTTTACATCCATGTAGCACTATTACCTTTGTTTAAGATGAAAGCTTATCTTAGCTTGTGCTATTCACTCACTGCATTTTGCCCTCTCGAGTTAAGAAATGTAAGTCACGCAGGATGCAGTTTTAAGAGTAGTTCTGCTCAGTCTTTGTACAAATAGCAACTCCACATTTAGAGACACAGTTATTAGCAATTTTGCCCAACTTCCTCCTAGGCTATAGTTAGGCAAAATTAATGAATTCTGTCTTGTTCAAATTAGTTCTTTAAGTTAAAGACTTGGGGGAAAAGTTAAGGTTAAGGGCAATGCACATTGCACTTTTTTATACACAGAACAAGCAGCTTTCCTATTCCTGTCTCTGGCGCTTTGGGCAAGATTCACCACATTCCACATTAAACAAAACAATGGATTGCAGTTCAAGTCCTTCAGGTTTCCTGTTGCTAATTAGGGTTTTAAACAACCTTTTAGAAGCATAAATGGATCAAATTTATAACAAAGTCTCCTGAAGGCACAAATAGATTTAATTCCTTTCCTGCTGGTAATCTCTCTCTGTCCTACATATCCTGTAGAAAAACTCACTTCATTCTGATGACTACTTCACCTCAAAGGTCTGACCCTCACTGGGGTGTCACTGGGCTAGACATTTACTTACAGCACCACTAAGTTCCCTGTAGTTTTTGGCTTATAAATCTTTGTCCTCCAGCCATGCATTTCTTCCTCCCTCCTCTGTATTGCAGAAAGCAGTCATTCAGCACTGTCTAAACACAAATGGAAAAAAATTTACAAGAGTCACACAAAGCAAAGTCATTCTATATTCCCCTGGGAAACATCACATCTTTTGTTAACTTTGCTATCTCTCCTCCTCTCTTACAGCATCCAAGTATGGCTGGGATGACGTAACCTGGTTTATTAGCATCTTTCTCAAGAAATCAGTTGCAAAAATCATAGATTCATAGAACGGTTTGGCTTGGAAAAAAGCTTAAATATCAACTAGTTATGATGCCTTAGGATTTTAGATTTTTTATTTTTCATATCCTGTAATTCTTTAGTGTATAATTCTAAACTCTATATAGCCTGTTAGCTACTGTTCTCCCATTTTGATCAGACAAAACAAATCCTCTCTGGGCTTGATACTCAAGGACACCTTACTGTCTCAGGCCCCAATATACATAAACAAAAGTGAGTTTGGGGGGGAGCAAACTTGGGGTAATGACTTCATTACCTGGAATTGTAATTGGAGGATTAACCCCCAATATGCAAATGGACGAAACTTATAAAAGTATGAAAACCCATGACCTACTTTTTTCCATTTTGGGTGTAGGCCCTGGGGCTTTGACTGCCCAAAGTGGACCTGAAGGCCCTTCAATAAATATAACTGCTTTTATCCTCTTAATTTTGTCTGGCCTCTGTTTTTAGGTAGCCCCACCAAGGCATCAGTTACAATGCCCCCACCATTCAGAGGGACACCTTCCATGAGACCAGTTTGCTCAGACCCCCATTCACCTTGGTCTTGAACACTTCCAGGGGTGGGACATCCACAAGTTCTCTGGGCAACCTGTGCCTGTGCCTCACCACATTGACAGTAAAGAGTTTCTTCCTAACTTCTAATTTATCTCTGCTCTTCCAGTTTAGAGCCATTCCCCCATGTTCCGTCACTATACACCGTTGATAAAAGTCCCTCTCCAGATCTCTTGTAGGCCCCCTTTATGCACTGGAATGTGCTATAAAATCTCCCCAGAACCTTCTTTTCCCCAGGCTGGACAGCCACATCTCTCTCAGCCCTTCTGTAAAACAGAGGTGCTCCAGCCCTCTGGTCTCTTCCTGGCCCTCCTGTGGACCCTCTCCAACAGGTCCATGTCCTTCTTATGTTGGGTACCCCAGAGCTGGACACAGCACTCCAAGAGGGGGGTCTCAGGGAAGCAGAGGAGAATTTTCTCCCTCGCCCTGCTTACCACACTTCTTTTGATGCAGCCCAGGATGCAGTTGACTTTCTGTGATGAAAGTACACATTACTGACTCATGTTGAACTACTTGTCAATCAAAAAATTACACAGAATAATTTAATCAGATGTTAAAATAAGGAAATATAATGCCTCACCATGATATTCTGTATAAGGAAATAAAATATCTATTAATCACTAGATAACTCATTGGAAAATTATTTTATGTGGCTAAGATACCCTTATACATTACCAAACCAGCCACTTAAGTTCTCAAAAGAAGCTCAAAATGCTGGAATATATCATGACTCACTTAGGTACACTCTAAAAGTACCTCTAGTTTTCCACTGATCCAACTTGCAAGAACAAAGAAACCCTGTAGATCCTAATCACACAATGACCTCCCTTTGTGGCTCTGTGTAAATGCAGAAATTTATTAATAGAGATTTGAAATATTTTCCTACATCATTGAGCACTGGGTCTCCAAGCAGAAGACTTTTGTTACACGAGAACCAAGACAGAGTTTCTGGATATAACTACTTAAGAGTTTAAAATCAGGAAGGGGAGAAACACTGATAACTATGTTGCTTAAAAGCAAATACAAAAAATAAAATTCAGGAGTTTTATGGTACTCATAAAACCTTCTTGTTAGACGTTTCCAAATATTCACTGGCCCCCTCACTTATCTCTCCCCCTGAAAACTATGCAGAGGAAAGCCAGCTGCATGACTTGTGCTACTTAGGCTGACCTATTTCCCAGGGAGGGATGCAGGCATCACAAACTCAAAACCTTCGTGAAGCACTGAACCTCTACAACCTGAGTGTTTGCTTTTTGCTATACAGTGAAAGGTGCACAGAAATGGTTGCTAGATGCAGCACTCTCGCCACTTTAAGGAGCTGTGCTCCTTGCTGAGGTAAGAGGACACATCAAGTATGCTAACCTCAGGTCTTTGGGATGACAACAGACAGGTCTCCTCAAGCAGATATCCCTCACTAGCTGAAAGCCTTCAGTCCTTTGGCCAAAAGTACAATTCTAGAGTTTTTCCACCTTTATAAAAATAAAGTAGAGATATGCAGATATGGATATACACAAAACAATTTAAAGGGGGTGAAAACCTCTTTATTCAGCTATAAACCTGTCTTTTAATTACACAAGAACAGTACCATGCAGTTTTAGATACAGGCAAACCTAATTCCTACAAGGCCTCATTAAATATTAGTTCCGGTGCAGTTTTAGCTTCTTAAAAAAATTATTTTCATAATCCTTTACTTAGATATTTTGCTTGATCTTTTCACTTCTGCCCTGTTTGAGATGAAATGGCAGTACTTTCTCTCCTTTGGATTTGTATTCTCCCACTAAATGAGAGCATACATGTGGCTCCTTGCCTGCAGCTGGGAGAGATTGGACTCTATAATCATCCAGATCCCTATAGTCCAATGTTCTGTCTCCTTGTTACTGCACTTATCATTAGCTCAACTGCAAGGAAAGCTTACAAATGAATATTGGTAAATATGTTGCTCACTGGGCAAAACAAAAACCCTGAAGACTAGTATATATTACCAGGACAAGGGTTTTTGCCTTGAAATCCAGGAGTATCAACATTATTTCACAAGACTCTTTACAACATTGTGGCTTAAATACATATATATATATATACACATATATATACACGTCTTGGAAGGGTTCCTAAGGGACAGGGAGATGAGGAATTTCTAGGTTTCAGGTGTCCTCTACTCAACAATGATTCTAACTCAGATATAGCCTGAAGGGAGATTATCATGTCAAGCCGTTACCTTAAATAACTTTCAGAAATATTATCGGCTGGCAAGAAATCTGTGAAGATCATAGTTTACCATTCCCTTGCCCATTATAAACACTCCAGGCTTGGCAGTGAACATGGTAACAAAATTTCACTAAGCAGCTTTCCTTAAAAATCAGGATTACATAATCTTGCTGTGTGAATATGACAAACACACTATTTATTCCTCCACTTTTGGTTTTTTGGACTTATTTTATCCAATATATACATGTTTTCTGATGCACACCTTTATCTCCTGTTCCAGCTCTCCAAAACCTCATAACATTAGTTTCTGGTAACATAAAATGTTTTACACAGGCACCAGGGACACCTGGCATAATAAGGCAGTGATTTAAAATAAAGTCTGCCAAAATGGGCACAAAAATTGCAGAAAAGCTCAAAATAAGCATTCTCAGGAGAGCACTGAGCTCTGTGAGTTGAAATTTAAGTCTGACAGAGGTCAAAAATAAAGCAATTTTGTTATGCCTGATTATCATAGGTCCCTTATTGCAGTCTACCATGTAGAGCATGTCTGGTCTTGGCTGTGATTAAGCATGCTATTGAATCCAGAAAGATAGACCTCTAGAATACTCTGTGTTGCTTTGCTGTTATGAGTCTCACATTTACAACTGCTCAGAATGCTCTAAATTCACCTTAGAAAAAGCACCATCTGGCTATTACTGGTTGCAAATTACCAGCTGTGAAATATTACTATATTAAGAATGTCAGCCAAAACAACAGCTGACCTTTTGTGCAATAGAAATGCTGTGTACAAGCCTTGCAACATTTTGATCTGGATTTCAACTCACAAACAAAACTTATGCTAATTTTGCCTTTTCACATAAGGGTATCTTTTCTTCAGTATTTTAAGGATGAAAAGAATCCAAAGATTGATTTTTTAGAAGACTTAACTCTGATATTTTCTCTTTATCACTGAAATTAATGGAGGATTTGTCTGGATTTGTCTTCATCATAGGCATGAACTGTATTGTAATTTAGGGATTTTTTTCAATATTCATTCCTCTATATTGTTTTCCTTTCCAGAGAACTTTATAATTTATCCTTCATCAAGACTTCTAAATGCTCCTGCTTCTTTTTTTTTATTTTTTTTATTTTTTTTTTTAATGAAACTAATATTTAGATGAGGGGGAAATAATTTTGGGGGGAACAAAATATTTTGAACTGATAATCTTGTGGATTTGAAGGGGTAAGGTGTGTTGTTTTTTGCTTGCTTTCTCCGTTCCTTCATTGACTATTTCACATAAGTATAGATAAAAAACTTTGGGGGAAAATCTTGTAAATCTAATGACTTCTAATGGCGTGAAGAACTGGTATATATGAAAGCTTGCTTTTTTTTTTTTCCCCTGGTTATATTAACTGGTCCAACAGAAGATAAAATCTTTCCCTTCAAACTTTGCCACAATATATCCAAGACCTTGACAAAAGCAGCAACGTTAATGACATAAGTGCAAGAAAAAAATGTGTTACTGTATACCAGCTTATCAGAATAGCAGACAGGAAAACCCTTGAAGATTTGTCACAATGGAGAGGATATGAATAGTTGTTTAGGATGCTTTGAAAAAACTTTTGCTTTTATCAGGCTGTTTATCAACTATAAGATTAATTCTGCCAAGTATTGTTCTTCTTAGGGAGAGTATATTATGAAAAATAGATGAAAAAACATGATATTGAATTTATGAAGTTGAAATGATGAAAAAAACCCACGCTATACTGCACATTTCCTTCTCTGTTCCATAAGTGTTAATTAACAATGAATATTAATGAAATATCACGAAGATTATTAACCCAGAGAAGCAGCTTGCTACTGGAGGGCCTAGTACACAGCCAAGTAGCCACTCATTAAGTCAATGGCAATAACTGGAAAATATGCATGCTCTTTGCCCAGGGAGGTGTACAAATGATCTTTTATCCAGATTTAAATTAATACATTCAGAATTGACTAGAAACATTTGGCTAATCATTGTGCTTCAGATAACAAATGGGAACTCATTTTACACAGTGATAAAACAAGTGCCAATTGCCCACATTTTGTGCTGGTGTTTCTAAACCTGAAAATGTCATATTATGTGCACGGTTTTTAGTTCAGCTGTAGAAACCATGTTCCACTACCTCATAAAAGACATGAAGGAACACCATTGCACTGTCTGGACTTCTGGCACAGCACAAAGAGACTGCCAGCAACTCATGCTCCAGTTACTACTCACTATCTGAATGGAATCAAAGACATGGTATGCACAGGCACATCCTAGCAAACACCCTAGCTCAGCTTCTGTCTTCAAAACAGATATACTATTTAGGAAGATCACTCAAGCCTAGACACTTCTTGGCATCCCATGTATTCCCTCAAACCACCCTGGTATTGAGAATTGTTATCAGAATGGCAAACAGCACATTGACCCAAATATTTCACAGAACTGTCAATCCAAACTTTCCTTGCTGTGTTGTAGCTTCTGGTTTTGCATTTGACGTAATTTAGTTTGATTTAGTCTGGTCTCTCAGGAGTTAGGTTGCCTATACTAATCGTCTGTGTGAAAGTTGATATGCAGCTTTTTTTCTCAGTTTTATAAGGTTGTTTTAGACTGCTTTACCACAGAGGTAAGGAAGCACACCAAGCTTACTTCAGGGATAAATGTTAATCATCTGCAAGCTTGGAAGTTTCACTCTGCATTTTGTTTTCTAGGACATTACTGAAGTTAAATAAAGTCAATGTTATCATCAATCCTACAGAACTGCTGTCCCACCCCCTCCTTCTTTACCTTGAAAAATGATTGCTAACCCCTGCCTTTCCTCTACTGTAACTGTCTTTCAACACAAGAAAAGCCTTCCCCTAAAGCCATGTCAAAATACTCTGAGCAGGTTCTTCTAGATATTCTGTGTATGGAATGGATAATATTTCATATAAAATTGACTTACTTGGAGATGTTTGATGTCACACAGGGTTTCAGATTTAGCAGAATGAAAATATATTGAAAACACAATACACAAGTAAACTTTGCTTCACAAAATACAGTGATTGCAATATACAGTTCAATCCCATTACCAGTCCTGTCTCTAAAACCTGCTGACTGTCACAACACTGGGCATCCCACCTTAGTAGGAAGGAATGTGTGGATTGAAAGCAGCTCAGTATTGTTTCTCTCTTTGAAATACTTTTGCTAGTTTTTATACTCTGTGTTGGGCTGAGTCATGAATTCACTCCCTCCATTTCAGTCTGACTAACTCAGGGAGACGTTTACACCCCCAGTTAAGCCACTCAGCTGTTGTCCATTTAAAACAAAGCCCACTCTCTGGTCCCTTTAGAGTGAAGGCAGAAGGCAGCATCTTTGCATCATACTCTGGGCTCCATGAGCACATGACCCTTGCTGATTATTCTTCTTCCATCACAGGGATTCATTCACTGAGTTACATTGAACCCCTAGGGTTTTAGTCAGTCATACCATGGTAATTTTCTTCCTTTATCTCCACTGCATTTACTTTATGCACATGATACCCCATTCACAGAAGTGTTACACAGATCATCAGTGAGGCAGGTCCTCCCTCTACAGAAACCATGCTGGCTCCCAGAGAGTATTATTCCATGTGCTTATATTTGTTATTACAGTTCCTGCTGTCTTATCAGAGGTATACACCAGCTTCATTGCTCTGTAGCTGATGGGATGTCCTCCAGAGCCCTTTTGCAGGTAGGGTTGCAGCAGCAATATTCCACTCCTTCCATACAGCTCCTGTTTGTAATGTTGGGCTGCACACCAAGCTCCTAATTTCACATCTGAATTCCTTCAGTGTTCTCCGGTGAATATCATCCTAGCCTCACCAGATGCACCTTATCTATCAGATCTAATATAACCCATATATTTACTTAAAATTCAGCTAGTGTTTCTGCTCTGTTTCTTAAAAAGTGTAGGTCAGTGGGAATCTCTCCAATACCTACAGCAGCAAAGGCCGATGCTAAGAACTCACTTTATTTCCCTGCTTCTCCTCTGGCTCTTTTGTCACCAAGCAAAAGCACCAACTATCTACCTGGTTTCTCAGTTTTGAACAATTTAAAGAGCTTCTTCATATGAGCTCAAGCATGGCATCTGCCATATTTTACGGGCTTTTCTGTTCTTCTTGTTTTCATTCCCACCAACTTCTCAACCTTTTTTTTTTTTTTTTTTTTTTATTTTGTCCTTTTTGTCTTTTTTTTTTTTTTTTTTTGATG
>VZTI01005471.1:319942-402728 GCA_013397865.1 Struthidea cinerea | reverse complement strand
ACTTCTCAACCTTTTTTTTTTTTTTTTTTTTTTTAATGTTGACCTTTCAGTCTTATTTGTTTTCTGTTTGAATCTCAACTTATTTGGTCTTCTAGTAAAATGGATTTTTAACTGCCTCCAGACTGCTTGCATTTTCTTGCACTGCTGCTTTAAGGAGGTGTTTGGTTTTGACAAATTCTCTAATTTTCCTACACTTCCAACTCTTAAAATTGAATATGCATGCACTGGATTTGTTTTGCCTGTTGGCTCCTGCTACAACATTAAACCTAATTGTACTATGGTAAGTACTACAGAGCAGCTGTACAGTGTTGATCAGCACTCAGTGTAAACCAGAAAGGCATATTTTCCTGTTGGTACACATAGTTTGTCTCAGAAGCAGCCAATTATTGCATCTAGAAATGGAATTGATCTGTACATGGTAGCTTTAATTTCCCACTCTTCTACCTGCCATAAATTTGCAATTTGACTGATATTGTTTAACACTCTGTACATTATTTTTCCTAACTATGGTATAAACAGTATTATCAATAAAATCTTGCTATTAGAATCTGGGAATTCTGGCCACAAAGGTTCCATAGTACTTCTCTTTTCTTTTAAAACCTGTCCTGTTATGCCTTTCACCCACACATCAGTGAAACTAATTTTATTCCTCTGAAGTTGGTAGACTAGTAAAATTATGTCCCACTGAATTTCCTCCCTTTGAAATGGCTGCTTGCAAGCACCATTATGTAATGTATTTTAATTCTTATATATATAATATTTTTTCCAGAATTTAGGCTGGTGTAAAAATGCTTCAAAGATTTTACATTCACTCCATGACTTAATGCTGCACATATGAATCAATTGACATTATAGGTGAACTAATTTACCTCATTTAATTTTTGTGTGCCATTTATTTCTTTCAGAGTGTTCAGGATTGCACTGGACATTCCTCACATCTGTGTAAACCAGGTGATCTTCTGTGGTTCTAAGCTTTCCCCCAATTTCTAAGCTTCAGTATTCCTCTGTAACCTTTCTAATTCAGTATTTTCAGTCCTGACTCCAGTATGATAAAGATGCAGCTCATCATTCCTATAGAGTTTCCTCAGTTCCAAATATAAGTAAAACTCATCTTTACATCATCTGCTCATCTTTATACCATTATAATTTATCATTTTCATTTATATCTCATCCACGCACATTGAGCCTTCAAATCTCTGCCTGGCACTCGAGATAAAAAACATGGATGAACCTACGGAGGTCCCGGACTCTGGTTATTCTCCTGAACACCTTTTCTACATCTTTGTGATTACTTTGTTGCTGGTTCCAACACAGACATCTGCATTCCTGAATAGACATCTCCTCATGTTCATTGCTTTTGTGCCTGGCATAAAAGTTCCTGTTGCAGTCCTACTGGATGTCAAAAGAAGCCCACGTTTCTATGTATCACTGAATTTCCACCTACTACCACCTTCTTACTCCTCCTTGTGGCCACCCCTCTCCTGTACCTTCAGCACAAGAGGACATTGACCTCAGCTGGATAGTGAACCTCGTTCAAAAACCTTCTTGTTAGTAGTGTTCTCCATCTGTAAAACTTGGTCCTCTCCTGTAGCACTGGGACTGCAATAACAGAGGTAAGGCTATCATGAAGTCTTCCTGTCAGCCACATGAAAAAAAATGTGTTTCCCTAATTTGCTTAAATCAGCAAACCCAAACTAAAGAGCACATGCTTGTTCACTTGGTACTGGTGGATCCTTTAATTGTGTTGCCAAATACAAATTCTGCTCCTTAGATCAGTCATTAGATATGCTGCACTTTGGAACAATTTGGGTAAACCCTGCTCCACTGGGGCTATCCTGCTACAATTTTTTTTTTTTTTTTTTATATTTGTGGATTAATACTTTCTGTTTCTATGGGTTGATTATTGTTTTTTCCTTAAGATAACCACCAAGAGGTGAGAGAGATGCAAGAGCATAAAAAGAAAACAAGGTTCAAGGATGTCATCAGCTATGTTTCTCCCTGGACTGCAACAAGGATGCCAAAACACCTGCAGACTTTGTTCTCTTCCTTACATCTTGGGAGACTGGCTTTATGGCCTTTAACTAACCTTAGCTGGGTATCCCAACAAAACAAGTTTCACATTAAGAGTTGAGCAGTAACCTGAGCCCTCTATTGAATATTTATGAGGAAACTGCTGACCAAGACAGCCACAGCATCCTGTATCTTGTGATGTTCACATTGATTTTCTGTATTTACAGATACTAGAGAAAAACAAGTAAGTCAACTCAAGAGCCCCAGTTACTAGCTCATATCAACTTAGATACACACATACACACAGCAGGTTACTGAAGCAGGTCTGGCTATGTCAGTAATCAGATTACACGGAATGTGCTTCCAACACCTTTTTCCTGGGCCTTATCCAGAGCTTTAATACGTAAGCATCCCTACGTACTGCTCAAGTGTGCAAATTATCATGTGTCCGTAAACAGTAAGCTCAGCTGGAGATGGAAAATGACAACACAATAGCAATAAGAAACAGCTTGTTCAGTCATCCATTAGTTGTATCTGACTGGGTGAACACTTGTCTACTCCAGCAGCCATTTACTTACAATTCACTGAAAGCATCTGGAACAGCAGTTTTGATGGAAAAGAAGCAGCAGAGAGACTATCCAAGATGGTACTTTTGCTCCAATGTTTCTTATTGCACTCAGAAATCCATTTCTGCCTGTGTCCTGGTTTGAGACAAATTTGGAGGAAACATCCAAAATAAACTTCCTCTGATAAAATGCAGGTTTCAGCAGCCCCTCTCCTACTGGATTCGGAAAGAATTTCTTGTGGAGAAAAGTGAAAAAAAAACAAACCCCGTTTAATTAACAAGGAGGATGTACACAGGCACAAAAGAGAATGAATAATGTTAAATAATAAAACCTCTTGCTGTGGAGAAAACCTGAGTCCTTTCTGTAGGTGGTGGCTGCTCTCTCCAGAACTGGGGTGCGGCTTGGACCCCACCCTGGGCCGGGCTGTAAGGCCTCCCGGTGTTGTTCTGGTGTTGCTGAACAGTCCAGAAGAAAAGAAGAAGCAGCCAAATTCAGGAAAACTCCATGCTTTAGCTAATGAATAAGAAGCTAGCTAAAAAGCAAGAGAATGCAACTCTTTTCTCTGCTGCAGAGAGCCAAGAGCTGGGAGAAGAGCAAGAGAGTTATGTTTTGAACACAGGCTGCCAAAGGAATTCCACCGGCTCCCCCCCCCTCCCAGACCTAGCTTTAAAGGCACAGAAAGGCACAGGATTCATGTCTGGCCATAGAGCAGGCAATAGGGGATACAGCATCATAAAGTCACCCCAAGACATCCTCACAGTCCAATGTTTTACATGACACACCACGCTGAATTAGACATCAAGCACATAAGGTGGGACAGAGTTCTCATGTTTTAAGGTTTCCAAAAAATGAAAGTTAATACAGCCTAGGCTTGCTGGCTTAGCAATATAGCTAGGCAGTGATCTAACCATATAGACATGTACAGAAAAAATTCAATAATTAGTAAAAGTCAGTCCCTCTAGCTTTCTTTCAAGAAAAAGGCATATATATTTTAACTTCCATAAATCCACTGACTAAGTTACCCTGTTATTTCTCAAAGGTAGCTTCAAGCGGAATGCTTCAGTAGTATAAAGTGTGGGGCACATATGAAGTCTGCGTCCTGAATTTCTACTCCACTCCTACCTGGAGTGCTGTATCCAGCTCTGGGGTTCTCAGCACAGGAAGGACATTGACCTGGTGGAGTGAGTCCAGAGGAGGGACACAAAGATGATTACAGAGATGGAACACCTCTCCTATGAGAAAAGGCTGAGAAAATTGAGATTGTTAAGCCTGGAGAAGAGAAGGCTTATGGGTGACCCAGTTGTGGCCTTCCAGTATCTGAAGGAGGCCAAATAGAAAGCGGGATAGGGACTTTTACAAGGGTGTGTAGTGACAGAACAAGGGAGAATGGATTCAGACTGAAAGACACTAGGTTTAGATCACATATTATGTAAGAAGTCTTTACTAAGTGAATACAGGAAGGCACTGGACCAGGTTGCCTTGAGAAGTTTAGGCTGCTGCCCCACCCCTGGAAGCTTTCTAGGCCAGGCTGGATGGGGCTCTGAGCAAGCTGGTCTAGTGAAAGGTGTCCTTGGTCAGGGGTCATGGCAGAGGGGTGGAACTATATGATCTTTAGGGCCTTCTCCAAGCCAAACCATTCTATGATTCTCCACAGAGTTTGTGAAGGAGTTGGCTAAAAAGAAGAACAGTGGAGAGAGAAAGGGAAATTATTAATATTTAAGATTTCAAGGTCAGTTCATTAACTTGAAACAAATCTACTTTTCACTCTGCTCTTTTGCTCTCCATATTATTTGATTGCTTTGGTTACTTAAAAAAAAAATGGAAAAGAAAAGCCACCAAATTCTTATTAGCATTATCTGAACTACCTCTGTTAAAATAATTCTCCAAAAGCTTGTCTTCAGTAGTAAGAAGTTTTTATCCAGCCAAACAGATTTATAGTTCTTTTATCAACCTACCTAAAATACTTAAATAAAAAAAGTGTTTGTTTTGAGGACACTGTCTTTGAAAAGAGATCTGTTTTAACAAACAAGCAAAAAAGTGCTGATCATTGTAGTTTTGTCACTACTTACCAGACAATGAGAACCCTGTCTGTAATGGAATCAATAAAAAAAGGTCCAACATATACCCAGTAATTTTAAATATCCAAGTACTACACAGACACATAAGCATCCTCTCTTTTGTGGATCAGTTTCATGATGTCTATCTGTCATGAGCAGCCATTGCTGGAACATATATACGTTATAATTTTTGAAGAGCTTGAGTGCTCTACAACTTCTACCAAAAGTAAAAATAATTTTAACAACTGATCATATACTCCCTTTTCTGTTTTTCTCTAAGAGATCTGACTAGTTACTGTGTATCCCTACTTAAAAAGAATGGATGCAAAGTTTTGCTTTAATAACCAGATCATATTTCAGAGACAAAAATCAGGACTTGGTGTAACTGTGGGACACTTAACTGCAGAATATCAGGAATAACCTATACAGCACTTGCATTCAGAAGTCCTAGAAAAGACAGCTTCATAGCACTAAGAATTTAGCACTACAGCAGGTATCAAACCAGCAGCCTTCTGCACAAGTAATAAATACATGCAAGCAATCTGATCTTTTTTTCATGTTTCTGATTCTTTTCTTATTACCATCTCTCTATTTGGTACCCCTTTTTAATGTTTATTCCTACTTGAAGGCTATTAACACAGCCAGGGAGGCAATAGACCATAAAGGGAGAGCCCCCTCTCCTTCCACAGTATCACAGTCCTAGTCCTTGCCCCATCCATTGTAGTTTGGTTTTCTGAGCACTGCTCACCTCAGAAAAATACCAACCAATTCGTTTACTTGATTTTCTTGGTTGCCAGGATCCAGAAACTACTGTACACCCACCTTTTCATATTTCCTCCTCTTCATGCTTATTAACTTTCCTTCCCCATGAAAAGCTCTTGCAACTTGCTACAATTCCTGTTATACCTCTCCCTGTGCCTATTTCTTGGCCAGGACTTTCTGTTCTAGGCTAGTTGCTGTCTCTCGTACTATTTCCACTGGAAACAAAAGCTGCAGTATCAAACAGAAGAGAAATTGCTATGATATGTGTATTAAAGACATCAAACAGCAACCAGAGATGCCATCTTTTACCTAATTTAAGTTTCATAAGTAGAAACAGAAAAATGTTGGCATGGTTATTGAAAATGCTGTGCTATTGGTGACATCTCTGATATAAATTCACATGTTCCTCTGGTTCCTTATGAATTCTTTCAGTTACAGGACAATTAGCACACTTCTGGGGTTTTTGTCTTCTTTGTAAGGAGTATGAAGAAATATCACAGATTATTTCTAATCTAAAGAATTAGGATTTTGTTTACTTTAAGCATCCCTACAAATATTGCTTGTAATATTAAAATATTTTTCAGGATTTAAAAAAAATTAAGGTCAGAACATGCTGCAGACAAAGTTTCTCCTTCAAGATGTTTCTGAAACAGATGAGAGTTGATACAATTTTGGAAGAGAACAAAACAATAACTGCTCTAAGCCTTCAATATTTTACCTTCAGACTTTCAAGCTTGTTGCTTTATGAAGGCTTTCAGAGACACTAGGAATGCAGTTTCCTCTAGACAGGAAGAGGACGCTACTAAAAGGTATGGGATTTGCCAGTGATAAACAGATTCCTATTAGAATCCCTTTTGGGGGATTACTAATTCAAAGCTCTTCCTAAAAATAAATGCTCTATCTGGACTGGGAAGAGAGGAGCAGACTAAAACGTTTGTTATGAGGTAAAAAAATTGAGTAGTATGACTCTCTAGTGGCTAGAGCCAGGTTGTTTTTGCTGGGGTTTTTTTGTTTGTTTGCT
Source organism: Struthidea cinerea (assembly GCA_013397865.1). NCBI lineage: Eukaryota > Metazoa > Chordata > Aves > Passeriformes > Corcoracidae > Struthidea > Struthidea cinerea. Next base: position 396,312 of record VZTI01005471.1, on the reverse strand, counting down.
GTTTTGTTTGTTTGGGTTTTATTTCCATTAGCTTTGTTGATTTTTTTTTTTTTTTTTTTTTTTTTTTTTTTTTTTTTTTAGGCAGCAGTGGTGGGCTTATATCAGTGACACAGCTAGAAGTCAAAAATCTCCCAGTTCAAGGCTCCTTGTTCCCTTTCTGGCCAGCGGACACTACATGTTCATTAAGGCATAATGCATACCAATGCCCAAAGCCATAATCTATTGATAGAAAATAGCAAAAGACAGAATTACTCCCATTTTGATCATGCCTGCAAACAAATCTAACCCAACACAGCATGTTTGTTTCAAGAGAATACTGTATCCTAATTAAATTCTTGCAAAGATATAATTATGTAAAAAGCCTCAATGCATTTCATTTTAGTGCTCATTATTTTATCTTAATCTTAAGTAATGCTATGATTAAAATTTCATTATCAGCTATCAATTGACCCATCCCTGAACATTTTGTAATAATTAAAAAACATCAACCCTCCTCCAATTCGTCGTGTTCTCTTGAGTTTCGTAAACTGCTATGTGCCTATTTATAACTGAAATACCTAATGGGAGTCATTAAAACTTTAACAAATCAAACATTAGCAAAAAACACGAAACAGCAATCGAAAAAGCAACAAGCCATCCTCCTCTCTACTCCTTTTCACACAGTTTCCTTTTAAACTCAATAGCAAAACTGGGACACATACAGGAAATCAATTAATTTGCTACTGCCTCTTTGCAGGGATTCATTAGCAGGCAAAGGAAAAATAGCAGCAGGTATGGGATATGCAATTGCTGCCTGAATCTCTAACCAGAGGAATTTGAGCTGACAAAGAAAAATCAACTTCTAGCTGGGCTTTCCTATGGGGTTTCTATTCTTGCCTAGTTAACTTTAATAATAGCTAACCAATAGGAAAATAAAGCAGCAGGAGAGGGTATTCCTGTGAGTCAGCTCAATCTCCACTGAACTGGTAGCCACTGCCTGCCTAAATCCCAGATACCACAATGTTTTGGGACAGCGAAACAAACAAGCAAACAAACAAAAGCATCAGCAAACTTAAACAATCCAAGCTGTATAGCTCATCCAGTTAGTCATGTCTAATCTCTTCTGTTGCTTAAGCGTAGGTAACGTCCAGCTACCAAAGTAACTTCCGTAAACATGGTTCTGATTATCTTAAGTTTCATCCTTCAAACACAGTCTTCCACCTGGCCTCAGGCTGTTAAATCTCCTAAAAAAACTGAAGATTCCTGCAAAAGTTTCAAACAGAGGAATGTGAGTGCACTTCAGCTGACTCAATCAGCTTCCTCAATGACTCCTGGATAGCTGAAGTCCCCTGTGGCTTTTCTTTAAAATCTGATGTAACAAGTATCCATTTTGGAGTATGAGACTGGGGTTCAAAGTTGAGATTTTATCACACAGAGAAATAAAGAACAAAAAAACAAAAGAAAAATAAACTTCCCCTTAGAATTATCATCTTAACACACAGAATAGTTAGTCATTTTACTTTAGGATTAGCAGTAGTAGAAAAAAACCACAAAAGTAACTGTTCTCTTATAAATAGAAACCTGACTGGGTGCATGATAGGAAAAAAAAGTATCAGACTTAGAAACTATTCAAAATTAGTAGACACTGGCTTAAAAATGTATCCTTCCAAAGCTGCTCAAAAAACTTATAGTTACATTGACACTGGCAATATTCAAATTGCTGGAAAGGGAGTGGATTTTGAGATGAAATGAGGATATCTTCTCATTTCCAGAAAAGAGATGGGTCTTGGCTAGAAAAAACTGAGACAGCATATACCAAATATCCTGCTTTGCTATCCAGCAAGCAACAGCTGACATTATTTCTTCTAAGCTCTCCTCTTTCTTTCATGCACACAAGTACCAACAATGATGGATTATGCGCTATTTAAAATCAAATCGTGCATCTGGATTCAGATTAAGATTCTTTTCTTCCTTGCCTGTGAGCATATATAATGCTGGTATGGAACCAAGTGATTGACTATTAGTCAGCCTATAATGATAGGTTATTTTTTAAATATAAGATTCTGGCAGCTCCCTGTTTCAGCTCTGCATTTCAGTTGCTTGGTTCTCTTCACATATAGTAAGTTGCTTTACTAGTCTCTTGTTACAATGTCCAGGAAGGATAGTTGAGCTGAAGTTGCTGTTTATTTGAATTTATGTTTAGAAAACTTCACAGAATGAATAGAAAGGAGTGCAGCTTCTAAAAAAGGAACCAATAATTTTCTATATACCCATCCAAGGGTGCTGTTTTATTTTGTATGTAGTAATGACTTAATGATACTGGATATGCAGCATGAGTTAAAAATCCTCACTGAAACAATCTGCTCATTATTCCTGGTTGGTTCAATCCAGATATAAACTAGCTATTGCACTACCTTTGGCTTCTGCAGTTAGTTTCATTACAGTGACTATATCTGCATTTCTGTTTCCAATGCATAGAGCTAGCATGCTATCTGTCCTCCTAATGAGGTTCATTAGCCAATATTGGTATCCAATTTTCAGGTTTTTTTTTTTTCTGGTGAAATTTCTGGTGAAATTTTCCATATTGGCAATATTCTTCAGATAAGGTGTTTCAGGAAGCTTAAGTCAAAAATCAGTCAGTTGTGTCCAACAATGAAATGGGTGCCACTATTTTTCTCATTCAGAAAAAACAAGTCTGTTGAAGTGTTGCAGCTCATAGTCTTTAGCATCTCTGCACATCTGTTCAGAACATAAAAATCTGTCCAATGGAAAAGTAGAGATCCCAACAACACTAGCTCAGATATTATCATAGATTTTATCATAATATATACACATAAGAGAAAATTATTATTATTTGCATAACACAACAACGCCACTTTTTTGGAGTTTTCTGGCCTTTTACTGCTTGGCTTAGCAACTTTACTGTTTTTAGCTGTCCTGGGTTGCAGTGTATTCTATTACCATCCTCATGACTTGTTGAAACCAGGTGGGGCAGTGTTTCCTGGCCTCCTCCCTCCAGTCTATCTTTCTGCTAATGGCCCATCAATGCCTTGCCCCACGACTCAGAGATAACTCCCCCCGGACTATCTTCTGTTAATGAGCCCATCAACACCTGGCCTTGTGACTCATCATCCCATTGTGGGATGCTCCGCCCAGAAGGAGGAACCAAGCATTCCATCCTGCATATAATCTGAGATTCCAAACACCACAGGCAACCCTTTCCACTAGATTCCCAGAGGACAGGAGCTACACAGCCACCACTGGACCTTCTGAGGAAGAGCAGACCCTTCTACTGGACCACTGCTTTGACAGAGCCACATCCACCACTTCAGGAGGACCGCAGCCAGCATCTTATTGGACTGCTATTGCCACCCTGATCAGCAGGGTGTCAGGTTGTAGCCTGACTCTGTCAGTTTAACCCAGTGTTTTCTGCCTTTACTTTTTTTTTTATTTCCCTATTAAATCATTATTCTGACTTGGTGCCTCCCACTGGTTTGTTTTCAAACTAGAACATTAGCATATTAGGGTTTTTTCCTAGTAATTACCCCTAATACAAAAATGATAGGCTTTTGAGTTAGTTTGATTTGGACATGAAACTGTGGAAGAAAATTAACAGGGTTGATCTCAGAGTAATTAATTTATTTACAGACATATACTCAAAGTCCTATTTCTCTCCACAGCAGTATAAATATGCAGAATAAGTGCACTCACAGTAGTCCCACACCAACATTTTCTTCCTCAGCAAAGTACAGTTTTCTGCCTCTTGATCTCCATTCCTTAAAATAAAAAAAAAAAAAAAATCCATAATCCTCCATAGTTTTCAGCTTCTATATCATTTAGTAGACTGAAAATCACTCTCTAGTCACTTTATTCTATGTATACACAACCAATTTCTGAAACTGGAAGCTCCTGACTTGTGGATCTTACATTTGTAAGATCTAATATTTTTTTTAAATAATTTTATTGAAGTAATTGAAAACCAAGCTGGCAATTTGAAGGTTTTAGCTGAAAATGTATGAATTTTCACTGTATATAGAAGAAATCTGCTTTGAAAATAGGTTGTTTTAAGATGACTTGGGTTAAGCCTTGAAATTAGCTTTTTAGTTTGAAAGAGCTTGCCTGCAAATAATAGCCTTCAAAATCTTTGTTACAGCCTTAATGTCAACACAGTTTTGGAAATTTAGAATGCAGAGAGTTGGAGCAATGGAAGACCCAGGAAAAACTCATTATAAATCTAGAGAGGTTTCTCAGACATCATGTGACCTCACCTTTGTGGGTGGTTTACATGAAGATTAACCAGAAAATATGTTTTTCCATCTCAGAGAGCAGCAGGGGGTAGAATAATGGTTAAAGTGAGCATCAGATGTATTTTTGAAAGGGAAGATGATAACTGAATAGTACTTCAGGAAGCAGGAGCAAGAGATTTAGCAACAAGTTAGTTGGCCAAATTAATTTCCCTGCCCAAAGAATAAAATGGAAAATAACACTTAAGTACTTAAATAGTTCTAGTTTCCCTGATAAATCATATATCTAGACAAATACCCAATTAAACAATTAATTGATGTAAAACAGGTCTCTTTTTTTCCTATTGCCTTTGTATTTTATGAGCTCGATAATATTTTCAAGTGTGTAGTTACTGCAGAAGGATTACGTGTTTGATCTGAAGTCATATTTGAAAACTCATCACTGGGAACCAAGGCCAGGAACACTTTGGAATGCCAGGGCACAGGACAGATCCCGGATTTTAGAGAGCCTCTAGCAGTATGCATATATATGCAATATCTGCAAGTTAGATTTCAGCTCCATGCTTTTCCTACGGTAAGGTCAGCTATAGGAACCAAGTAAATGACTCAGTATGTTTATTTATGGGAGCACTTGACAAGAGAAATAGACCATTAAGTCCACATTGTGATGCACACGTATGCAAATCTAGCTCAGGTATTTCAAAGGCTGTTACAAGACTGTACAAAGAAGCCTTGCCAAGGCACCTAGCTGGAGCTGAACAGCTGTGCTTTTGTTGCCACAGACAGACGTGAGTGAACTCCTAGCAGCAGATTACTCATGTTACCTATCAGTCAGTCACTTTCCATGAGTTTGAACAAAGGCACCTGGTCTTGTTGTTGTCACAGCATTGTTCCACTCTGTCAAACTATGCTTTTCTGACTGCTTTCAGATCCAAGAGCTGTGCAGCAGGGCAATATGGAACTGCAATGATCAGGATATTCTTTGCAAAAATTTTTTTCTTGATGCAAACACAGATGTACTTCAAGACACAGGCAGTATCTGACTTCCTCTTCCCAGAGGATTTAACTTTAATTTTATTTTCCCACTGCAGGACATCACTTAAATACAGAAGTAAATTATTACAACTAATCCCAAACACTCTCCATAAAGGACACAATCACAAAGAGAAGTGTTCAGAACTTTAACAACATCAGAGACTTTTTAATCCTTGTTTCCCTTCAACATGTAAGGTATGACTCAATTTTTCATTACAAACGACTTATTTTCCACAAGATCCCCGCTTAAGTCAGAAACTCAGAAAGGACAGTAAATGCTTCCTGGTTGACTGGTCAATATTTTCCTTCCTCTTCACCAGTCATTTTGTGACCTCAAATTTTATTTACTACCTGCTGTCCAGGCTCTGCTGTGAAGACACAATTATTAATTCCCTTAATAGATTTTTCTATAGTCCTCATTATTCTGACATTCAAGTACCTCACCAAAAAAAAAAAAAAAAAAAAAAAAGTAATGGCCACAAAATCTCATGAGATGAAAAAATATCTGTCCCATTTTACAGACCTGGAACTGAGGAAAAGAAAAAAGAAAAATGTGTGGGACTTCAGAGTAACTGAATTCAGGCAGGTGTGTGTATCTTCATAAAACACTGCACCTTGCCTCTGCATACAGTCACTTTGAACCGTTTTGTCTCCAGCCCTTGCAACAATGCTGTCACTACGTGAAGATTGGCTTTATTATTCCAACAGACTTTCCATACAGCAAAACAATTGCACCTATTCATGGCTGATTCTTGTGGTTATTTTCTCTGTAAGGTCTTGAGTGATTAAAGAAGGTCTGACCTTGTGGTATAACCTCTCACTGGAAGCACTAGTTTATGATTCCCACCCTAAACTGTACCAGTCACCTATGTCCAGAGACCCTGTAAGCACTAAAAGATCCATCCTGGTGGCAAGTTTTTCCTGAATGTTCTAGCAAACTCAATTTTCAAAATTCAAGATGTACCGTGAGGAAGAAAAAGGAACCAACTTTGTTAGTCTGAGGTATTCACCCTTCTCTCTTAGCCCCTTGAAGAAAATGGCCGTAAAAGATGGAAGCTAAATGTAGCATACCAAGAGTTCAGACACAACTAAGCATTACTGCTGAATGGCAGGCAGAATCAACACATCATTTATTAATCTCAATAAAAGATTCCTTTTATTCCCAAAAAGGAATAGCCAAGGGCAGTTCTATAGTAAGATATTACTTCTCCTTGCTTACTCCTAAACAAAGCATGTTTGAGAAGAAGCAAATTACTTCGAGCCTATTGCTGCCTCAGTGAATAGACACAAGTCAGAGATGGCACGTGCTAGATTCTTTCATCAGCTTCCTTCATTTTACAGCTGTTTTTAGTTCTTCAGTTGCAGTAAATATGTAGATGTCTTACACTGAATTCATAGACTCATTGTCCGTAAATAAGGTATCTCACTTCAATTATTTGTACGCAATCAAGAGCCGTCAGACTCAAAGACCTTATTTAGTACGGGATAAGTCAACGTCTAGAACACATATTTACTGACTACACAGCCTTTATATCTAGGCTTCATGCTCTGAAGACAGAAAAGATGACTGTGTCAGCTTACTTTCAAAGCATAAGCAATCAGACCATAGGCAAGCCTAAACATCCGCATCTATATTTCAAGGCAAGAAAGCCTCGCTAAAAAATGTTGACATATTTAGCACTCCAAAACAAAGCAGCCCTCTTCAATACAGCCAATGTCAGAACAAAATGTACAGTTCCTAGTTAAATTTTCACAAATCTTGAGAGGGAGACGCCCATTTAAAAAAACAGCTGTTCTTGAGCACTAACCTAGTCACAAACAATTCATTTTCCCCCATCTTTTAGGTTAAAACCCCTTTCCTTCTGTACATCAAGTCAGTCGTCTCTATCCTCCTTGAAACAGAGGATAGAAATGCCAATAACAGTAGATAAATCCTCTAGCCACTTCAGCAACATCAAATAAAATGATGCCTAGGAGGCTGGACTGAGCAAAGGCCTGTTAAAAACAGGAGAACAGCACAGGTGTGCCAGTAGCAGAGCTAATGAGCAACACATGTTTTCAGTTAAAACCCCTCATTCAAAGCCTCTTCTAAGCCTGGAAAAATCTCCAGAATGGAGATAACAGGTAATCAATGACTCTGTCAGCTAAGAAATCAAGATTGGAACTCAGTTTTATTGCCAGTGCATTGCTAGGCCAGTACTTACTGAGTGTTTTTTATTTATCCTGTGGAGAAAAAATTATGCTTTTATAGTCATTTCATCTAGAAAGAATTTCCAAGAGAAACAACAGGTTGAAGAAAGGCTTTGAACTGTTGCATATGGTCATACTGATTTACTTTATACTGTATCTCATTAGCTTATTTTACCTAGAGGCTAAGAACAGCATTAGTGTAATAGAGACTGAATAAAATTTGTCTTGTAAGTGCCCGTTAATTGTCCTATTTGTGTTTAACCTGTGCCATGAAATTCCATGCCAAAATGATTAGAAGCTTATTCATGTGATCAGAAGAGGTTTGGTCTTGCTCCACTGCTGCACAGATAGCTAAAATTCCAGCAGATTTCTGCACTCTCACACTGCAGCTTCTCAAAATGAAGGGAAAGCATATGGGCAACCCACTGTGACAGGGAACTTTAAAGAGTAATTAATAGGCAATTGCTTCCAGCTTCTTCTTCTGCTTTGTCCTCTAGAGATGGAGAAGAAAGGATGGAGTACAGATTCATGAAGAAACAGGAAAAAATGTGTTTTTTCACAAGACGGAAAAAAAGGGACAAATAAAATCTGAGAGCCCTCCAGAGCAGGAGGAAGCGTCTACATACATGATGTGTCAGCTTGACTAAAGTATCTCTACCCTTTCTTAAGGGCTTTGACAAGACAGATTTTAAAGCCTTTTCCTAAGGATTTAACCAGCATTGCTTCTACAAAAGAACAAGAGGTTTTGGAAGACAACCTTTGTATGATGGAAGGAGCATTTTACACCAGGACACATCTACCTTCAAACTCCTAGGTTCCCTCACTATTGCCAAGTGGAAAGAACTGCAAAAGTGGTATTGCACCATTGCATAGTGAAAACCTACTCCGAGTTTGAAGAGGGGCCTCAGGGAAAGCTCTGCTGAGTCATCCAGTTTGGCAGCACAGATCCACCCTGGCTCTGCAGGCATTTGTTGCCTCCTGCTGCCCAGAACTTGGGATGGCTTTCTAATTTATCGAAGGGTGGCTAATTTCCAAGGAACACAGGGAAAAATTTAGCTTCTAGTGTCAAAGAGGATCACAAATTACAGGAATTAACACCCAAGTCATTATGAGCTACGTGCCCAAATATTGAATATGATGGTAGAAGAGGTCAAATTGCTGCTTGAATGAGTTTCTGGAATGTGGATTCTGCTCAAACGGAGGCTACAGATGCAGTATACATGAAAGGGATTTTCTCTCCAGCCCCTGCTTGCTCAAGACTTAAGACATCCCCCTACATGTTATGATGCCTCTTTGACTGTGTTGACTTTATTAGGAACTAGGCAGAGATATTGGCGGGTCTGAGCTTAGTTTCATCAGATATCCCATTCTTCCTTTCTTAAAGCTAGCATTTAAAGCCTACAAAAATTATTTGCATTTCTGGGTCAGAGAAATGCAGGTGACAAGCTGATGAGAAGCTTATGCCTCGTAAATATCCACATGCCTTTTTAAAATATCTAGTAGATTTTAAAGGTCCTGCATAAGCAAAAGCTGCATTTCATCAATACTCTGTTGACAAATATGTAGTGGTTCCATGATTACTGTCTGAATTCTTTTTCTCTTTTGCTAATAATTTCATTAGAAATAGAGTTGGGAGAATCCCCTGGGGTTGTTTGTTCTCGTCCATAGAAATAAATTGCTTTTGTAAAATGGGGCAGAGATGACTCTCTCTTGCAAGTATGGGAAATTATTTCTCTAGCTTTAATTTTTACATAAACATGTTTTTAGAAAGATGGATTGCTTTTTATGGGATAGCTTCAAAATATATTAAATGCCATAAATCTTTGTCTGTAGAGATCATATTCAGGAGAGATAGATTCTAAATGAGTAGATTTTATTAATGCAGAGAAGTCGAAAACAGTCATGACAAAAGGTCTTTTAGAAGTGGATGCAAATGAAATGTTTGTGCTAAACTTTTCTCCTGATCCCCCTACCACACATCCAATCCTCATTCAATCCCACTTACTAGAAATTGAAAAGTTTGGATAAAGAAAAATAGGGCATTTTTCAGATATTAAACTTCCTTGTAGAGTATTAGATTTTTGGTTTATCTCATCTGGACATTTGCCAGAATACCTAGTGCACGTGTTTCTCTAGCTAGCTAGATAGATAACAACCAATGACTTTAGCTATCAGCCTGAAGATCAATGCTCTTAAAAAGCCAACAGGTAAACAATGAAACTCTGCAGACATTTGTTTTTGTTGTCTACCAATGTAAGCGTGACTAGTGCATAAATCCTACATATAAGCAAATAATAAATATTATGGCTATGCACTCTAATAAACAGAGACAGTGACAACTGTAAGGCATAGTAATTTCAGTGCCTTACACTTTTATTTGATTCTCCCAATGCTCACCTAATTCAGACCATTTTCTTCACCACAATTGCTGGAGGGAATTATAAAATGTAGCAACATGCAATTCTGTCTGTTTCAGCACCAACCTCACAATGAAGCTCATGGATGCTGATGGCCTCAAAAGTTACTTGTGTATGAGAAGAAAAGTGTTCTCTTGGTTTTCTGACATAGTAGTGTTAGGTGTATACACATAAAATTCTTTGATCATAAATAATAAGTTATTGGCTCTTTGGTTAAAGTCATAAGTCCTGCAAAAATTTCTCTGAGCAGAATCTACCTGCATTTCTGTGAGACTAGGTGCAGAGGCTGGCATAAACTTCTATAGAGTAAAAGATTGCAAGGACTGTTCTTGATTAAAATAAAAAGAAATAACTTTGTTAGCAACTACAGATAAAGGGTATTAATTTTTCTCTCACTTCTAGTAACTTCTCCAGTGTCTTCAAAATACTTCTTTCTTAAATTGCTTATTTGTTTTATTTAGTGTTTTCTAATAGGTTATCCAATTATTTAGTGTTTTTATTATTTATTATTATTTATTATTATATTTATTATGTTGTGCTTTTAAAAGGGCTTTGTTTTAATGCATTAATTGCACTTAAAGCAATATTATCAGTTAGCTGTGACAGGATGAACTGCTCTATTTGTTCTAATTAATTATTATCTGTTATGCACTGCAAATGTGTGCATTTCAGAATACATTTTACATTCCCCTCAGGGTATCTCTAATATTATCTTAGATTTAAGGTGTGATTTCAACATCAAATCTGTTTCTGAAACAAATAAGAATTTTTGCTCTTACTACTGCTACTACTATTACTACTAAAATTCCACTGGCCTTATTTTAACCTGTCAGCGCAGCATATTGAGACTTACTGGTATTTGTTTCTCCATGAACGGGTGTTAGCTGCAATAACAATCATCTAAGGGTTAGGGCACTACTGCCTAAACTTTTTCAGCTTTAGTTTGTGGATATCACACATGGTTAAGATTTAAGAAACTTAAACAGTAGTCAGTTTTGTGAATGGGGGCAAGTAAAGGCTCAAACTTCAGTTGTAAACTAATGAACGGAAAATAGCCTTTGGTGCAAAAAGTATAAGAATAACAGCACACTGGCACCACCAGCAAGGAACTCCACTTGCTGAAGGGCCTGGAAGGCTGATCCTTTCTGCTTAAGACAGATGCAGTAGACCGTTGGACCCAAAAGCAATTAGCAGTCAGATTGCATCTGTGGCAAAGCAGCAGCCATACTCATGATCACCAGAGAAAGGAGGAGAGGTGGAGATCAGGGAGATAGGATGCAAGACCATCCTTTTCAAGGCAAAATAATTTTGAAATTAGGTTAAGCCCACGTCTGAAAGGTCAGTATTGGTGACTTCTCTGAGTGGCTTTATGTAAAGAACATATTTTCGTGAAAATTCATAAAAACGCAAGGATGAGTTAATCATAGCAAAACAGGAATTGTTCACTTACAAACACTCCTGCCTCAAAAGGAAAGGAAGTGGATGCAAAGGTTTTAGTTTAACACTGATATAAAAATACTAATTAAGTATCTGTTGTGTTCTTCAAATAAATCACATGGAGATATTGCTAATGGGTACTGAAGTTGCATACTAGAGGATGATGCTTTGGGATAGGAATTTCAGAAAGTGATAATTTTCAGTCTTTCTACTTACTGAAAATCAGAGATTGAGTTTGTTTTCCCACTCCCAGTGATGCAGAAAGACACCAGTTGGATGGAAATGATACCACCTGATGATATGCACGCTTGAATTTACTCCTCAAGGATGCCATGGAAAACAAGAAGAAGGGAAATTCTGAAGTTTTCCTCTGCTTTACCTTTAGTCTGTGATATGACCAGGAAGCATACCAGAGCCTGGTCATCTGGAAAAGCTCTCTGTGTCCTCAGTTCAGACAGAAATTTTAAGCTAGCTGTTTCTACTTAATTTCATTAGCTCAGGGCTTTGGGAAGGAAGGAAGCAACATGAACATTTGCAAGTTCTAGAAACCCTGCAGAAGTGAGCAGGCCAGCAGCAGAGCAGAAGGGTGGAGGTGTGCTAGAGCTGTACAGAAACACACAGTATTTTGCCTAAATCTTATGAAGTGCTGACATGGGTTTCTGTAACACACATGGACTGATTTCACAGTTTACTTATAAAGTGAATGTAGGCCCAATTTATACAGCACTTCAAATAAGCTTCACCATATCTCAAAGATAAAATTACCAGTTCTGACTTCAGGTTAGAATTCCTGGTAGTTATAAATGTTAGAAGCTTTCTTAATGGCAAGAAATAGCATTTGAACTCAGAAAAAAAAAAAAAAAGAAATTTGGAAATGTTCCTCACATCCTTCCACAGAGAAACATCACCTAACCCATCGCTCTTGTGCTACATAAAGAGTAGATTAATATTAGGGATGATATCCACTTGCACACTTAGATTCCAGCAAACCAGATGTGATTGTTCCAGTCCTTGTTCCTGCCACGGTGCTGAGCTGGCTAGCACGGTATTTCAGCACTGAGCAATGTTCTACCTGCCCCAGGTGGGGGGACGGAGGCCGACCGCGGGGCTGGAGGGCAGGCGAAGCACCAGCTCGGGTTTGCCTTGCCTCCTGATGGCAAGGTGCGCGAAGGAGGGAGGAAAAAGCGGAGGGACTTCCTCGTGGGACAGGGAAGGGTTTATTCAAGGGAGAAGCCACAAGGAGAGCTGATAAAATTAGGCGGGCGTGGGGTTTTATACCCCTACATAACAGGCGTGGAGAACATACAGTAACCAATAAAATACCAGTTATGGGGTCTTACAAAAGGGGGGAGAAGGGATTAGGGCAAATGGGAGAAGATGTGGGGGTAGAGGAGTAACATGGGCCAATTACCAACCAAGGAACATAGAACTTTCCAGAGAAATAACCAAATATGAACTATAATGAGGAGGTGTGGCAGCAGCCAATGGTCAGCGTGCTTCACACAGCCTTTTGTGTGCTCACTGTCCTTGTGCTGTGGAGGCATCAAACCACAGAACCTGTCGGTCTGCCTGGTCCTGCTGACCATGGCTCTGGCCATGGCTCACCGCAGCAGTTCCAATGTTATAGGCAAAGTTCACACAGTGGTTTGGAAAACTTTAGGAATAAATGCCACATGACGAGCAACGTTATTAGTACTCTTATGCTTTGGGTGGGATGTTTGAGCTCTTTTTGTTTATTCCATGGTTTATTAAAAACTTCAGTTGCAGGTATATCTAGTTCTGAAAAGATACCAAACAATGTGTTTATTATCTGTTATTTTTTGTCAATGACAGAAATACAGATACTACTTTTTTGAGAAAATAATGAGTTGCCTTAAATAACAGTATGATTAGCATCTCTTCAGAAAAGCCAGTAAGAACACAAAAATTCTGAATATTTTTTCTTTTAAATACAACCAGAATTAAGCTTTTGTATTACAGACAAAAGTACCTTTGTTGTCTGACCATCTAAATGGCAAGCTTTCTATATTACACCATAATTATGATTCTGGAATGCAAGAGACGTGCAATATTGCTAACTTTCTGTTACTCACAATGTTAATGCTGAATAATAAAGATATCTTTCATAGTAAAGATAATTTCAAAAAACTTACAACCAGTTAACAATTTCAAAAAGGTTTTTGAGTAAGTATACAAAAAATGCATAGCATGGGCTATGCCAGGAAAATAAATTGCTGAACTGAAAAAATCCCCCAAAACAACCAAGAATGATAAACAGTAGACACTTACATTCAAACTCATATCAATATATGTCAATGCTGATAGACCACTTGAATGTGAGTTAATTCACATGTTTTATAGACTGAGAAATGGAAGTTTAACTGAGATGAGAATATTTTACTTCCAATAAAATATTTTCCAGTGTTTCTCCTAAATAGTCCTACTGTGAGTTTGGATACTTTGTTCCAAAGCATGTTCATGGGGAAATCAGGGTAAAAAACTCTATGTATAAAATTACAGTGTTTTTTAAAATTTATTTACCAACATCATTAGCAATACGAATAAAATTTCTCTGCACCTACACATAGGTAGCAGCTGCAATTTTTCACCTTTTTAAGTGCAGAAGCTAAATTAATAAGCCCACTCAATTTAGCACACAGCTAAAACCCTTCAAGTTGACCCCAGTTCAACCAAGCAGTTTAGTACATGCTAAAATCAATATTCAGCAAAGTGTTTAAATACACATTAATCACCAAAGACATAAACAAATTTGAGCATAACTTCTAAGAATGTGTCTGAACACTGCCCTTGCAAAGATATTTAGATGCCAAAATATTAATATAATCACCTCCTCAGATTTTCAGAAATGGCTATCTTGGAAAACTAATTTTCAAATAAATTCTGGAAGTAATTTGCTCCTGAGTCATAACTAAGTTAATTGGTAGACATCTTACACTTTACAAAGATAAGCCAAAGGATCAAAATGTAGACCCTTGACCCTAATTTTTGGTCCCAATGAAAGTAAAATAAGTAATCATTATTCTCCTAGTAAAAATCTGACCATTTGGTGTAAAGAACAGTATTCTGTCCAGAACAGATATACAGCTGTAATGCTGTGTATCTCATTTTCTGAGGAAGACTATTGTTTGGCTGTAGCTGATGGGTTTTAATTCCACAAACCCAGGAAGTTAGAAGTCCTTCCCAAGTGAAAATTTAAGAAAAGAGTTAATGAATTGTAAGTGGAAGCTATGATAGGTTTAATTACCTTCTGTCTGTGCGATACAAACCCCTCATCATTTAGGAAGGTTTTCCTTTGTAATAACACCTGTAATTAAACACAAAGTGTTTAAAGATCCAGTGTACAAAGATCCAGTCTTCAAAATTCTCAGGTCAAAAAAAGCAGCCCAATATACAGCGTGTGGACATAGTAGGAATCTAGAAGTAATTTTAAAGAATATGGCTGGTCAAAATACGTTCTAAGGAGCAAACTGTTCTAAAAATTTTAGAAAGCAGTAACTTTCACAGGGAAACCTGTTGAAAAAAATACTTTCATAAATTAAAAAATAGGAGGGTGAGGCAAAATAAGAAAATTCAATACACAAAAATTAGTCACTGCAAGTGTATTCTTACAGCATTTGTTACGGGAAGATGATTAATCCTTACAGAAAATAAATTTTACAGTAAGTGAATTTCCTACCCCCTTCCATCAAATCTGTGTCTTCTTAATTATCTCACTTTTTCTGAATACTGAGATACATCAATTAGAAAAGTTAAAGTTTGTCCAAACCACACAGATACAACAAATACATTTTAATAGTACCTTAAATAAAAATATGTCAAGAAGAAAACATTGGAGAAAACATCTTAAAAGACTAGAAATATTCAAAAGTGAAAGAGAGTAAAATGTTTCGAGAGAAAATTGTGACAAGACTTCAAATACTAGACAATCTATAAATGCAGAAACCTAAAGGAAGAGGAGAAAGAGCTATCCATCAGAAACAGTATGAATAGTTAGGAAAAAACAGTGGTAGCCAAAAAAAAAATTTTGCTGGGACATAAATTGAGAGGTGTGGGAGTTAAAGAAGACAAAAAGGGAAAAAAACACACAAAAAAACTCAAAAAGAAAACAAAAAAACCCACAAAAACACCCCTGAACACCTTGAGCAAAACTCATAACATAAAAAAAGAACAGAGAGGAAAATGCAGAATGTTTAATAGAGTAAATAACTGTCCAACAGGAAAAAGAAAGTAAATCTCAAATAAACCTTGGGAACAATTTGTTCTGCTTCCCATTTTGTACAAAACAGTTTAGTGTAAACTTGTATTCCTTCTCAAAAGCCCAGCTAACAATCTGTTTCATGCAAGTGAAACAAATCTTCATTATTCCCTGTAAAAATACTAGAATACGCCTGCCAGGTGTTGTGTGCAGCGGTTTTTGGAAATCGATTCTGGGGAATGACTATGAGCAAAGAAGTATGTAACTTTTTTTGGCATTTCTGTTTTTCAAAAACCACTCAGTAATACAATCAGATTCCAACAGAGGCTCAGAAGTCCATTACACCAACAAGAACACAAGTAGAAGAAGGCACACCAACAAAATCAAAATTCATTTTTTGTACATCTTGTTGTTGCTCCTCTGTTTGCACTGCTTTTGAAGAAGAAAAAAATAATGCTTGCATTATGGCTTAGGAGTGCTTACTTCATAGCATGATATGTCTGTCACAGAAATTGTGCATGAAAATGACAGAAGTGAGGTTTGAGAAAATGGTGTTTTATTCCCATTATGCCCAGCAAGGACAGCTGGATTGGAACATCAGGAAACATCAGGAGGTTATTTAGCTTGTATTGTACTGGTCATGGATTACCAGGATAACCTACATTGCTTGAAATGAATCCATCAAACTTTAGTGAATTGAATGGGAATTAGATACCTGTCAGAGGTTCTTTTAAAAATCTCTGTCTGAGAATCAAACCATATTTAACTGTTATAAATAAAGCAAAGTGCCCCTATGAGTGACCATAATAACAATTGCTCAAAATAATGGTAACATCAATTTTTAAATTTTTTTGTTGGCATTTCAATATCACTTGCATTTTTTTGTTTTCAATTCTAGAGCTTCTTGTTCTTTTTTTATCCTTTTAATTTCCTTTATGCCTGTAGCCTCTCAAGCCCAAAGAATCACTGATGAAATCTACTGACTTTGGCCAAGACACTTTTACAGATGGCCACATTCCACTAGGCACTGAATATGCATGTAATAAATGTCTATTTCTATATTAAGTAGCTTAACATTCAACATCTACTGAAATTCTTCTTGCACTAAAATGTTCAGAAATTAGGTCAGACTACATGCTTAGAACAGCGAAGTTACCAAACAAACTGCATTCTAATTTTAAAGTGCTCTTGCCTCACACTTCATTTCCTACACCTAGGAAGGTGCATGTCCATTGGCTATCAATTCCTATGCAGTTTTCTCTGATACAGTGCTTTTATAGAATGGTCACCTACTATGCTTTGTGTTTACTATCATATCTCTTTTATGTCTCTAGCTGGACTTAGAGGTTATATGGAATGTTTCTATTTGGATTAGTACATCTTTCAAAAACTGCATGACTGGAATTATCAGGAATGATAAGATCTGTCTGTAGATCTTAACTCTACAAAAGAATGCTGTAAAAGAATACTGTAAAACCTGGATGATCCACTGAAGCTATTCTGGAAACTAGAAATTGCCTGCACAGAGCAGCTTACACTGGCAGGGTCTCACATTTAGCCAGGGTCTGCAACATTTCCTAAAAATGTCCTTCTTTTGAATTTTTTTTCTTCTAAGACCACCTTGTACCACTTGTAGAAACATTCATTGAGAATGAGCCCAATTAAGTAACATTAGCCCCAAAAATCAGACTAAAATGAGAATCTGATTAGAGTATTTTTAAAAAATTTATTTCATTTTATAATATTCATCTAGATTTCTATAGTAGTGGAATAATAGTGCCTATTAGAAAGCATGAATTAGAAGTCACAGAAGTTATTAGTAGGCAGCTAATTAGCACATCAACATTAAAGCTGATTTATTATGTGAGGATGTTTCCATTTTGACAGCTTCATAGGTCTCAAAATGGAAATGTCCCTACAGAATAAATCAGATTGTTCCCTTGCTGTGACAATGGAGTTGCATAGATGAAAACAAGTTATCATTCAGCTAGTTAGCTAAAGTGCTTTGTAACACTGTGGACATAACAGAGAACTCATTAAGAGCTGTTTAGCTTGCTAGTCCATACTACACATTCTCCTAATCTTGCTGCTAGCAGGATTTGAACTTGTTCAGGTTTGTCTCCCATCAGCTATGTTGTAACATCTGTGTAGGCGTATCTTACCCGGAGAAATGGATTTTTTTACTTCTATGATAAATTCAACATCTTTTGAAGAAAACATGTATACTAAATAAATGAATAATAAGTATTTTTGGTTCATGATTCTACTCCCACTTCCCACTAACATAATTTTAAAAAAAGGAGTGTTTTCCAACATAAGTTTGAAACTTAAAGAGAAAGCATTTTGGTTATTTAGACCCTTAGTCACCAGCATTTCATTAATCCAAGCACCAGGCATCACAGTGATTTTGTCATTAAAAATTCCCACTTTGGGATAACAAACGAAAATATTAGCCTGGGCTTTGTGTTCATGTTCAGCACTGTCATAATCTTTAAAGGGCGTCTGAATACTTATGGATTCTGTGGAGTGCTTAACGGCATCTCTTGGCAGTGCTCTTGCTGGCCCCTCACTAGGCACAGAGAAGCTGCTTACAGGACATTTGTCAAGGATGTGCTGCCTGAGATGCTTTCAGAAGATGACATTAAAGGATTTTTGTGTTTGTATATCGTTTTCACGGAGGAGGAAAATTATTTGACTGAGAGAAATAGTACTAGTGACTACTATGTTTCTAGACTTTAACCTCAGGAAGATTTTACAATAAGTGACATATGATGCTGGGGTGGGGTGGGCTGAAGGGGTGGCAATGAAGCAACAGCATCTCAGAAAATGACTCAAACCTTTTATCTAATAGAAAAATATTTCCATGCAAGACTGAAAGAGACTGGAATTTTGGAGAAAATTTTCTCGTGTCCAAGGGATACAATCAAACAATTTTTTTTGCTAAAAAATGACATCCTCAAAAGGCCCTCAGCAATCAGAGCCAATAAAAGATTTAGGCACTTGCAGGTGTATAACTACCTGCTCAGTCCATGAAGAATAACGCAAAACCTGAAGCTACATTCATGGGTTTACAGTACAGGTTGTGTAGAGAACAGTCTCAAAAAAGATGAAGAAAGCAGACAGATAGTTAACAGGAAATTCTTTTAGACTTAGATGCCTAAATCAGGATTGCACAGACACAATTTTTTCAATTTAGGATTTCAAGGAATGGAACATAGCTTGAGCTAGGTTTTTTATCTGTTTCAAAATACGGCTGCTCAAAGAACCATCCTGTCAATGTTCATGTACCTACATTTTACATAATAGTTCAGAGGTTTCGAACATCCTCAGGAAGCTGGACGCACAACATCTAGCCTGTTTTCAGCCTGAGAAGGTTCAAAGCCATATTTGCTATTTTCAAGTTTAACTTCTATTAGGGAAGTGAGAAACGCAGAACTACGTCCCCTATGACTTCTATCTTTCGATTGTTTGATGCGAAATTTATAAACTATGATGGAAACAAGACTCTTGATTTGTCCCACTTTTTATCATTTCATACCTTTTAAAAATAAAGACACTGTGACATTTTTGGTGGGATATGTAAATTTTAAAGGAAGTTTCTTATCTTCGTATTTTTTGCTGTGCAGCCTTGGTGGCTTTGCCTAGAAAATACAAACAGCCAAGGCTCAGAAACTTTCAGCTGCATCTGTCTAACCCATATCTGTATAGTCCTTTCCTTTATAAAAAATCAGCAGAAAAAAAAAATCAATCTAAAGGCTACGAATGAACAAGCTTATTAGTTTGTATAAGTGCAACAACAGATAAGAAATCTCTGTTGCGAGATAAAGTGATTGAAAATGAAAAAGGAAAATGCAAGCCAGGTAGTAATGGGAAAATCTTCATTAAACTAATTAGAGCATGAAGAATCAGGTTTTCTGTTAAAAAAGAAAATATGCATTTAATGTCGTACTCTTAAATATAAAGAAAGATTGTAAGAAATTTCACTATTCACTTTATAGTTATCTGTTTAAAATTAAGAAAGATTATATTGTAAACCCTATATCAAGATGTTTGCAAAAAACTATAGATAAAGAAAATATGGTGAAAGATGATGTAATTTCCTTCTTACTGTGGAATATTTTGTGGAAAAATATTTCCTGACATGTTTCTTTTAGTTATTTATTTAGAATGGTTTAAGAAAATTCATTTGAAATACACTTCCGTTTATGAAAAGTAGTTCTGTGCCAATCCTATGAATTATTTTGAGTGTTTGCACACTCTATTTACTTATTAACTTTATGTTGGAGAACAAAATGATATATCACAGAGCCAGGAAGACGGATTTGGTAGTTCATGAGAAAATAGAATATATTTTAGGGTGTCCTAGATTTCCCGGCAGAAATTCTAGGGAAAAACCTCATTAAAAATGTCCTAATTTGATGTAAAAGAAGAGTAAGATTAAAGTCTTTAGTACTAAAGCCTTACTTGGATATTATTTTAAAATAAACCCCAGAAAGATAGATTTATATTCACCAAAAATACACATCATTCTGTGTTTAAACTTCAGTCATATAATTCTGCAATCATTAAACTACAGCAGAACTAATCATGAACTGAAAATGATGCAAGGGATTAAGCACCTCAGTGAATCTGGCTTTAGGAAGGAGACAGCTCTCCTTTTTAGAATTATACTCTCCTTTTAAGCTTCAAATCAACTTCTCGATTTTTGAGTAACTGCTCAGGTAAAATTTTTTTTCGCTTCAAAATTGAACCAAATATTTTTATGAATTTATTATTTTAATGACTTTTTCTTGTTAACGTTCAACTCTTTTTCATTTTTTTTCATTTTCACACATTTTAATTTGAAATACCATTGAAATGCTGAACCATGTTTATGTGCACAAAAATTCTTACTAGTCTTGCTTCTTGTGTCGATTTCTATCTAATTTTGGTGGGTTTTGGTTCATTCAGAAAGTGCATCTCTAAAATGTAGTTTGACTATGCGACTAAAAAAGAAATGAGCCAAAATGAAATTAACACCTGAACAAATTCCTCCAGATCATGGCAGTGAATCAGTAAATCTAATGAGGCTTCAAAGTAAATTAGCAAACATTTTCATTGTACAAGACACGCCTAGAAGTATCGAGGCATCAAATCATTAGAACCACATAAAAATTGAGTTCAAATCTTATTAACTCCTTGGCAGATGCCACATCTAATGTCTCTACTCCTGCCAAAACATGCACAGAAAACAAGTTTGGTTTGGAACATAAAAAGCATAAAATACTACACTTAATGCATTATTATTGCAGTTAACAGAAAAATTAAATGGATCAAGATGCACAGTAGTGACACTAAAACTGTTTTTTGAAATGTTAGTAGTGATATCCATTTGGCAGGAGCAAAGTAGAGATTTTGGGGAAAATAAAGGTAAGAGATCTTCCAATAAAACTGATATTAAAACATTTACATTCCATACTCTTAAAAAGAAAAAAAAGAAATCAGAAAGTATCTAGAAGAATCAGCAGGAAATAGCATTTTTTTTATCAAATATGATTAGAAGTACATTGCTTTTTTTTCATGCCATGAGTTTGACAAGATTAAATTTCCTAGGTTAGCACTTGGTGAACATAGTTTTTTATCTTTCACTAGTGAACATTCTCCGTTTGATCTAGTGTACTACCAGTAATGCCTGTAAAGTTTCTTGATCTTGGAAAATTAGATACAGAAATGACAAAGCAGGAGTGTTCTACAGTCAGTTGTAGAACAAACCCAGCAGTAAAACTAATCTCAAATGTGGGCTAGATTTATCTAACAATATGCCTAAAGAACTGATTTTAAGTTTAGAAAATTATATATGTATGTGGTTTGTGTAAGAAAACCATGGGAAATTCATAGATCTCTGTTTGTTTGGATTTGAGGTTTATATATATATATTTATCTATTATTTATTTACATTAAACCAGGAACTTCAAATGCTATGAAAATCTCATGGTTGTGCATTTAACTAGATTAAATATTTGGTGCGATCGTCTAGATAGAAAGCGTTGAGTTTCACATAGCTCTAAGCAGTTGTGTAATTTTCTTCTACTGTAAAGATATTGGAGTTCTATGGAAAATTGTGTATACTACACACATAAAACTGCCAAAGTCAATCCCTGCCCCAAATGCAAAATGCTTTGTGACACCACCTACAGTGAAAGAAGAAAATGTACAAAGGAAAAACTAATTTCTCTTCTGTCACCAAAACATGGCATCACGTATTACAGACCAAATACTTCAAAAGAGTCCAATTAAAAAGTTTCAGGGATCCCTCTGCTGATTGCGCTGGGTTTTGGACTGGGCCCCTAATAAGGCTCATCCTGGTGTGGATGCTCTACTGTGGACTATATATCACATTCAGATTTACTCACACAATTTCGAGTTATTCAGTGGCAGTGCAGGTGAAAGAACTTCAGAACAGAAATAGAAAGCAATCCTGTAAGTGATTGAATGCATTATGTGGGTGACAGGCCCAAGACACAGTGATTTTGTTTGTGACTTTGTATTTCCTTTTCACCAGTTTTCACATTGACATTTACACTGGAGGCTTTTTAAAAAAAATATATTAAATATATGTAGTAAATTATATAAAAACGATATATATTTATATAATGAAATATATCCTACATATTGCATGCTACACATTTTATATTTTATATATATAAATGTAACTAAACTGTTGACATTTTAATGACGTAGATTTTTTTATTACAAATTTATTCCACGTTAGTTATGGTTTTTATGAACTACTACAGTGCCTTAAGCTTTGCAATAGGGGGATTGTTTTATATAAGATCAGCATAATAACATTTATTTTACTGACACAACTACCAGTTGAATTAATTTTGGTTTCACAGGGAAGAATATGAAGGTGCTAGATTAATAACTTTGGAATAATATTGTAAAACCAAAACATTCTCATTAACAACCTAATAAAGAACAGACTAGATAACTGGATAACTGGAGGTGGAACAAAATCTAGGTCAATTATCAATCTCAAATGTTTGTGAGCAGTGGCAAAAAGTCCAGCTGGAGGCTGGGAACTAGTGATGTGTTTCAGGGGTTGATGTTGGTGTAAATACTGCTTAAATCTTCTTTAGCAACCAGGATGTTGGGATAGTGGGTGCTCAGAAAATCTGCAGAGAACACAAAACCAGGAGGAGTGGTTGATAATGCCACATGGTTATGCTGCTATTTAGAGGGACATGGACAGGCTGAAGAAATGAGCAGATGGGAGCCTTGTCAGGTTCAACAACGGGAAAAGCAAAGTCGTACACCAAGGATGAATAACCCCATGGCAGGAAAGCAACTCTGAAAAGGACTTGGGGTCACCATGGACCATTTACTAGAAATGTGTTCTTACATAAAAGAAGGCCAACAGCATTCTGAACCTCATTAGGAAGACAAGTGTCACAAGAAGGTGGAGGGAGGTGATCCTTCTTGTGTACTCAGCAGTGATCAGACCAGCAGTGTGTCCAGTTCTGAGCTCTTCCGTGCAAGAAAGACATGATCATACCTGAGCGAGTGGAGGGAAGGTCCATGACGATGAAAAGGGTTTGGAGCATCAGTCATCTGAGAAGTGACTGGAACCTTTTGATTGGAAGACTTGGGGGGACCTCATCAATGTGTATGAATATCTTAGCAGGAAGGATGTCAAACACTGAAACAGGCTGCCCAGAGACCAGCTGTCTCTGTCCTTGGAGATATTGAAAACCCCACAAGAGCCACCTGCTCTAGGTCACTCTGCTTTGCCCCGGAGATCTGCAACAGGGGTTCTCCTGTGAAGCCTTCCAACCCCAGCCTTCCCGTGATTCCGTGGACTTGCAAAGATCAGATATAGTTTGAAGTGAGCCTTGGTGATTTGCGTCTGGATTTTTGAACCAAAAGATCATTGAAATAATTAATTTTATTTGCATATTTTATACTACATATCATCTCTACTTCAACATCTAAACAGTCTGCAGTTATGTTTTAGCTATTTGAAAACGGTACCAAATGAAGAAAAGGTAAAATATTTTATGAAAGAATTGCCATTTTGACTCTAGCACTGCTCTTGATCCCAGGCATGTCTATAATCACAAAAATGACATTATAGTACTCAGAACAAACCAGATGAAGGCTTGCTTTCTCTTTCCCCAGCTCTTCGTGTGATACAGACAGAACAAAGAAAACATTACGAGTGCTTCGGGCTTTTATTCCCCATCTGTTTTCTCATGGAATTTAATTTTTTAAATACCGACTGTTACTTACTCAAGGTGCTGGCGCTGGGGCTGTGCCGGGGCTGCCCGGCCCGGCCCCGGGCGGTGCCAGCGGCTGCAGCGGCCCCAGCGCAGGGCACGGCGGAGCCCCTCAGCCACGGGCGGGCGGGCGAGAGCCCCGGGGAAAGCCTGGGCAAGGGAGGGCAAAACGCTGCCCGGCAGCCAGGGCTGAGCCAGGGAACCGTGCGGGAAACAGCCCTGCGAGCCTGAGGGGACAGCGGGAGCGGGGAGGGAGGCGGGAGAGACCCGGCAGGGATGGCCCTGCGGCCCCTGCAGGGACCCTGTCCGAGCAGCTGTTTCCCTGCGGCTCCGGGGAAGGCCCCAGGGAAACACCTGGGAAAAGTGTGAGGAGGAAGGAGCGGCAGAGAGGAGATTCTATGGGCTGACCGCAGCCCCACATCCCCCATCCCTCTGCTCCTGCTTGTTCCGGGGCAAGGAGGTAGAGGAGTTGGAGATGAAGGAGTGAAATTGAGCCTGGGAAAAGGGATGGGGGATGTAGGGGAAAGCATTTTAGTTCACGTCTGGTTTTCACCATTCAACTTTATTTTTAATTGACAATAAGTTAAATTAATAATCATAAGCCTGAATCTGTTTTGGCCACGATGGTAACTGCTAAGTGACCTCCCTGTTTTAACCTTGACCCAGGAGTTTCTTAGTGCTAAATTCTCCGCGTCCCGTTGAGAAGGAGTGACATAGCAGCTATCTATGTGTCTGGCTACTAACCAATATCAACCCACAACAAACACTAAAATTACAACTTGAATAAAACTTTGCAGGTAGTGGGTTTGGCTGGGGTAGAGTTAAATTTCCTTCCCAGTGCTGGTGTGGGGCTGTGTTTTGGATTTGTGCTGAACACAGAGTTGATAATACAGAGATGTTTCTGTTATTGCTGAGCAGGGCTTGCACAGAGCCAAGGCCTTTTCTGCTTTTCGCACTGCTGTGCTGGGGAGGAGACTAGGAGTGCTTGGGAAGTTGAGAGGAGACACAGATGGGATAGGTGATCCCAACTGACCAAAAGGAATATTTCAGACCATATGACATCACGCTCTGTATATAAAGTGGGGGAAAGAAGGAGGAAGGAGAGGATTTTTGGAGTGATTGTCTTCCCAAGTTACTGTTACATGTAGGGCCCTGCTCTCCTGGATATGGCTGAGCACCTGCCTGCTGATGGGAAGAAGTGAATTGTTCTACTTCATGTGCATGCACAGCTTTTCCTTTCCTAGTAAACTGTCCAACCAGCATCAATTGAGGTAACTAAGGCGTGAATCTTGCTACTTCACTTTCATCCCTTAACAAATCAGATCAGCAAATTGTGTTGTGGAAATTAGGAAATATCAGTCCAAAATTCTTTTGCACAACTTTGCCTGAAAAATCACCTTTACTCCCCAAAAAATTTTTCAGCAGAGAACACATATGTAGAATTCAATCTACAGCTTGACCTCAGAACAGAGCTGATGTCTTAGTCTAATCTGCCAGCAGAGGCAGATAATAGAAGGATAACAGAGTTTACACTAAAGCAGCTGAAGAGCATGGCTAGTTCGGGGATAGTCCCCACCAGCAGAAACAGTGTGCTTAAAAAATGGGTAGGTGCAGAAAAACAAAATAGCTGAAGTCTTTAAATAATTTTTAGTAGTTCAATAAAACTTGTCTCCCAGATGAGTCTTCTCATCTCATTAAAGAGCAAGATTCATTTAAACTTCTAGCACTTTTAGCACTTGTTTTTTTAGTAAAGGAAACCTGAAATAGGCCATAATACAAAAATAGCCGGTAAATAGATAGTGAATGCTTTAAAATGGAGGTTGGAGACATAATACAGACCTTGTAAAGATACTTCTTGAAAGGTGGGAAGCACATTAAAGGTTTGAAAGAAGCTAAAAAAGAGCACTTTAGAAATATAAAGATATAAAATATTATTAAAACTAAAAAAAAAATATTGCTAAGTTTAAAAGGTTTTGGTGCTTTTGTGCTGTTCTCTATGGCCAGAGCTTAACATTTCCTAGTTCCTGAGAAGACCTGCAAAAACCTTCTCTTGCTTTCAAAGCTTTCTTCCTCTATGATTAGGCAATCTATTGACTCAAATATGTGAGACTGAGCACAGGACAATTGGTTTTAGCAAGTGTAATTTATCCATTGAGCATCTTTATCTAGCAGTGTTTATGGTGAACTATTGATTGAATTTCATTTGTACCAAGTGAAAGGATTTTCTGTTGCAAAATCTTTCTACAAACATGAAAACAGAGAAGCAAAGACTGTTAGGGTTTTGTTTTTTTTTTTTTTAGTAGGTTTTGGGATTTTTTTTGTCTTTCTTCTTCTTAAATGTGCTTATATGGTTATTTAGAAAGATGGGATTTGATGGTTTCCATAGCAACCTTTTGGGACAGCCAGCCAAGCAGGAAGGCCTTGTTCACCCACCTATGCTTTTAACACAATTCTACCTTCCACATCA
Source organism: Struthidea cinerea (assembly GCA_013397865.1). NCBI lineage: Eukaryota > Metazoa > Chordata > Aves > Passeriformes > Corcoracidae > Struthidea > Struthidea cinerea. Next base: position 370,069 of record VZTI01005471.1, on the reverse strand, counting down.
CTGGTACAGAATATATACAGACACAGACATGTGAAATGAAGATAAATATGTTTGAAAAGAAAAAAAATAACCAACAAATGAACCAAGCCAAACCAAAGCAATAAAACCCAAACTCAACCAACTCTAACGGAGCTAGATACGAATGATATGTCAGCTTACTTGACATTGTATCCTGTTGGGGAAACAATGTGAAGTAAGCTGAATTATTTTCTAAGTGATACATATTCACCCATCATTTAATAATTGAAAAATTTGGAAGTATTTCGTTTTTGTTTCATGATTATTGGTAACATATAGACTCACCCTCAGAGAAAGAACAGATACAAAGAGAATGTTGACCTTAATCAGCATTTAAGTGCTTGCTCTTTGTTTACAGCTTCATTTTAACACTGGGCAGAAGCTAGCTAGAGCTTCTGTACTTGTATTGGCTTTTTCAAAGCCACACTTTCAAATGTCTGCTCGTAGCAGAAACTAAGGCAGATTTCTTTCCCTACTCTAGCTGCCAGACATCAAACAGAACCTTTAATGCTGATATCAGACTTGCTTCTGAGATTTCCAAATTGATTGCAGACATCCAAAATATTTTTTTGGACTGATTACCTCTGTAGAAGCAAAAGCATCTCCAGTTTTACAGTTTCATTTGCAATGCTTTGAATGATAAACAAGCCTAAAAATAAGACATAAAAACAGTGAATTTATTTTGATGAAAAGAGAGGTTACACTGTTGTTTATTAATTGGAAAACAAAGTGGTAAAATAAAGTCAGACCAAAATGAGGTGTTTCATGAACAATTGTATAGTGCCCAGATCTAAAATAGTTTTGTATTAGAGTCTACTTTTGTTGTTACCTTTAGTAAGTTATTCTAATAACTTGTTAGCATATAATAGTAAGTTAATTGAACAATAAGTAATTCAACAACCTTCTCAAATTCTGGGATGAAAATACTGAGACTAGAAAGGAAAGGCTGAAACGGAAGGCAATATGGTTTAAATGGAATTTGGGATATGGGAAAAAAGCCTATATATATTTGCAGATATATTTGCAAAATTGCAGCACAAATCAAATTTCCAGAAATAAAACTAAACAAAAGGGCACCAGTCTGCTTTAGAAAGTACATTGCTGTTCATATAGTCTTTCTTGATAATACATTTGGAAGTTGCATAGAATTTTGTAAGGTTCTTCTTTGGCAAAAAAGGTGAAATGTTTTAAAATTTTGTAGGACTTCTAATTTGAGTTGTGCATTGCTCATCCAAACATTGTTTTTCATTGTTTTTGATTTTACAACAGTAAGATTTCATTCAATTCTTCAATTCTGTGTCCACCTTCTGAACTGTGGATTTCTATTTTTAGAGTGGACTCATCTATGGGATGCAATAAATAAAGAGACCTTATGATATTTATTTTCTTCTTTCACACTTTTTGGCCAGAGAAAAGGCAGGATATGTCCAAAATAACAGAATTTATTCATTTATCATTGTTATTAGTTTTTACCTCATGCACATACACAGTGCACCAAATCTAAATCTGCAGACTGCACTGCTTCAAGGTACACATTTTTGAAGAGCTACACTCCCACTTAAAGTGCATCTTAGCACATTACTGTAGAACATGAAGAGTGCTCAATCACCTCTATGAACTCATACTCCAACTGTAGAGTGAACACCTCTCTCAGCACTTTTCAAAACTTAGTTTCACTTGGATCAACAAAACCAAAAGCATAGTGTGACTAAGAATAATTTATTTCTATCTAAGAGATGATGATCCTTGTAAGAAAAAAAAAAAAAAAGAGAAAAGAAAAAAAAAGAAAAAAAAGGAAACGAATGAAAGGAAGCTCTCAGTCTGGTCGCAGCATTTTTATGAAATATTGAGCGTGCACTAATTTTTCAGGTGAAAGTTGTTAAGCCTGAGTGCCTCAGGTCAACTAATTTTCAACAAACTCTCTAGAAAATGCCCATAATTATATTTAGAGGTAATATCTCAAAGGTGACTCATTTATTTTCCTCATAAATATGAGAATTATACCTATGCAGTGAATTAGAGGACAAGTTTTTCTGTATCAGAAAATTTTCTAAAGTACCATGGACAGAAATAGTACTTGCTAGTATTTAAATTTTCAGTGCTCAATAAATAATTATATGAAGAATTCTTATAACTTTTAAAATATTTTATCTTTTAATTTATCTTTTATCTAAACACTGTAGTTGTAGGCAGCAGTATGTACTGTATTATTACCATATAATAGACACTATATTCCCTTGCTGTATATAAATAGATAAGGACAGAGACATATTCAGCAATACAAAACCCCATGTGATTAACTGTCAAGATTCATTACCCACTGCTGATAAAGTGCAGCCTTCAAGAGAGCCCTGAACTCCTGTTTCACTGCTCCTTTACTGCACATTTTTAAACAATCAAACAGGTCTTCACAACTGACAATGCTCAAAACCAAAACTGCAATAAGTTTCCAGTCCAGGAAGAATGCACATGGTCAGAATGTAAAATAAAAATGCAAGATCTTTTTTAGAAAATTCCTAATATTTTTTTCTGTTAATAGCTTTCACGAGCTTCCTGAATAAGACTTTTGTTCATCATCTGGGATAGGCATTTGTGCACCAGGTCTTTGGACGTATGTACATGACTTCTAACCAATTCTAAAACATTTTGCAATTATAAATTGCTGACTTCTTTCTGGAAGTATTAGGAATTATGCTGATGAAAGAGTTCAAAATGTTCTTAAACAGTGCTAAACCCAGGTGAAGAGAGAACTTCACCTAACCAAAAAAACTTATTACATCTCAGAGAATGCAGCTGTAAAGCTCCCATGCATCACTAGAGACACGAAGACAATACATAAGATTATTGTTATTCAGCCTGATTTTAGACAAAATCACTTTATTTCTGCAGATAAAAACCTGAACTTACAGTATTTTTGTAAGAAAATCTCTGCCATCTCATGAACTATCCATCTCATTCATCCTTTTCCTTTATTTGAAATTTAAAATAATCTTAAATTTTTTTCAGAGTTCATTTTCTGATCTGCTCACTTATAATCACAACCTCTATAGTATCTTCTAGAAAAAGGGACTTCTTCTATACTTTGTAACTCTTGATTTCAAATTACTTCTTACTTGCACTGATTTGGTGAAATTTGGATCTCAGGATTTATGATCCAAAAGAGGGAGCAAATAGCCTGTGCTGGGTTTTACTGGGATAGAGTTAATTTTCTTCACAGTGTGGGGCTATACTTGGACTTATGCTGAAAACAGTGTTCGTAAGACATGGATGTTATAATTGGAGCAGTGGTTGCATAGATTGAAGGCCTTTCTGCTTGTCACATTATCTCACCAGCAAGTAGGCTGGGGGTCCACAATGAGTTGTGAGGGGATGCAACTGGGACAGCTGACCCCAGTGACCAAAGGGATATTCCATACTGCATGACATCACACTCAGTATGCAAAGAGGGGGAAAGAAGAAGGAAGAGAGGGGATGTTCAAAGTGATACCATTTGTCAGTCCAAATAACCATGATGCATGATGGAACCTGACTTTTCTGGAGATGGCTGACACCTGCCAGCCAATGGGAAGTCGTGAATGGATCCCCAAGTTTACTTTGCTTTCCCTATTAAATTGATTGTATCTCAGCCTATGGGTTCTCTCACTTTTGCCTTCCAATTATTTCCCCTGTCCTACCAAGGGAGTGTGAACAAGAAGCTGTGAGGTACTTAGTTAGCTGGGGTTAAACCATGACAAGAACCTTTAACAAGATTCTCAAGCACGTAAAGGATGTAAATGTGAAGTACTGAGAAATTCTTCAGAGCTCTACAGGGCAGGATATTATTTCAAGAACACTACAGCAAAATTCATCCCCCTCCAAAATAAACTGCAACTCCCAAACCCCAGATAGTATTGGAAAACATTCTCCTAAAATGAAAAACAGAACCTTGGAACATCTAAAGCTTCATTACAGAGAGCAATGTGCACTAAGAACACACTGCTCACTGCTACAGCTAATATATATGCAAGAACAACTTCTGAGTGTCTGACATAAATTTTAATAAGTAACTAGTTGCTGTGAGTGACTGTGCTTTTTAAGCATTTTTTTTATATTCATAAAGAGAATTCCTTGGGACCCTGGGATTAGTACACTTAAAATTGTTTACTAACACTAATATCGAGAGCAAATATGTTTCTTTTGCAAATCTATATAGATATATTTATTTTCACTTGTCCATTCTCTATCACTGTCCTTCAAAATTTCATAGAAGAATGAGATTATTGGCAGAAAATTAGTCTTTCTTTACCTTATCGGAAATATGTAGCTGAAGATATACTTACTACAATAAATCTTATCTGTTTACTGAAGTGATCAGAATTTTACCCTCTTTTCAGTGGATGGGCTGCCTGCCTTTTAAAATAAACACTGCTAGGAAATGGCTGAAATCACACTGATTTATATGAGACAACTCATGTGCTTAAGTGAATCTAGGCATCATCTATATATGGCATCTTCCAGACACCTATTGAGTTGGGAACAATTTCAGCTGGACTTGTATCAAGGCCCTAGTTAGGGAGTTTTTCTTTTGACTAAGGAAATTTTATATTTCCACTTAGTTTATAAAGAAAGGTTGTTTCTCAGGAAGCATGAAAATCAAAACATTTTTTTATACTTCTCACATCATGGCCAATAACGTTTGTATTTATTTCTGTAGTTAATGGCAATTACCAAGTTGATTTTGTTTTCAGGATAGTTTTAGAATTTCTAACTTTGCTGTTTTACATGCAGGTTCTTTTCTTGCTTTTTGATTCAACTCTTTCCTCAGTGGAAGGAAACATTAATGTCTTTATTGGACCCTTTTCTTCCTTCATCACTAGACCCTCATGGTTATGGCCCTGTCCTGGAGTTTAAAGGATGTAGTTTGAACACACTTGAAGACATGGACATTTAAATGCTTCTTTTGTTTCCTAGAAAAATCCCCTAACAACTAGACTATTATAAAAAGTCCAGAATCACAAACTTCTCTAACAGTGCCTAAAAGTTAAGACACATTCAAAATATTGTTATGAGGAAATCAATCATGTCAGTTTATGTTAGAGGTGATTTATTAGCACCTAATACAGACTGAGCTCCAAAACAGAAGAAAAAATTAAAGGAACAGCATTTCTTTATCTCAATGATACGCAAAACTGATGTGAATGTCAAACACTTTAGTATTGTTGAGACTGTCGCTGTTCTGAGCATGTTTCTGAAGCAGTATTAGAAATACTCTGAAAAAGCAACTTAGCTATGACAAACAAGATAGTATAAAATTGTACTGGAATAAAGAGTTTGTGGGGTCATAGTTTGAATATCAAGTAATTGAATCATGTCTCAATCTCACTTTAAACACTCAAAACTGTACAAACTGTAGAAACCACCTCAGTCCAATCATTGTTCATAATTTAGTTATTTAAATTTCTCCTGTCTTTTGGGGGGTCTTAGATTTGATATTTTAGTACAGTCACACTGCCGGTCTTCTAATTGGGACATATTGTGTGAAGTAAGGAATGAAGGTCTATTTTAATTATACTGAAAAGATTATAAAAAATTTGTTTCTTTTTCCGTCGTAAATGCACTGAGAACCTAATTAACATGAAAATAATCTGTTTTCAGGATCAAATAGAGAATGCCTTGTGAACCAAAAACATAATTTAGTTAAAATGCAGATTACAAGGTCATGATTTTAAAGATATCACGCTTTTTATTTCTAGAGACCAAAGGTAGAGATTAGATCATATTAAATTGCATAAAAATGTTACAGGGTTCGGTGCTTTCTCCTGTGTTCAGTCTTTTAATCTGTTCTTATCCTTAAAGATAGTAATAATGAGAAATGTGATAATCATAAAACTTACTGTTTAAAAATTATACCTTCTTATTTGGTGCATTACTTCTGGGATTATATCTACTCATTTTAATGACAAAAATAAGCTTTTACTGCTTTTTACTCCTTTTAGCACTGAAAAGTTAGAACAGAAAAGAGAAATTTAATCTTATTCTATAATGGTTATCATAAAAATTGTAAACTGAACTTTAGTCATACGATTTGCTTTATTAGTTGCCGTACTCACATCAGGAATGGAGAGAAACAGAATACTTGTAAAGTTGAACAAACTGTTTTGATAAAACTAAAGTCAATCAGGGAAGACCATTTTTTAATTAAAAAACAGCTCAGGAAATACCAAGTATCTTCAGATTCTTCCAGATCTACTCCACTTGTATCACAGAAGACCATCTTTCACAACACCATGTACCTTAAGAATATAATGTAAAATCTTTCATGGTTTGAGGATGGACTGATAGTCAGCAAAAAATATGGTTCTGTATAGAAGGCTACTGAATAATGTTAGGAAAATAATTAACAAAACACCATTCATCTGGCACATTTTGCACTTGAATGTAAAAGCTTATGAACAACTTAAAGCACCCTTTTCCTCTTCAGGGAAAGGTGTCACTGGTCATGAAAGAAGGAAAAAAAATCCAATGAGTTAAAATCAGTATCTTTAGCCAGAATATAAAAACTGAGGAGTATGTCATATAATTTCATTTTTAGGGGGGACTTTATATAGGTAGTGATTATTTTTTCAAATGTTCTGGAATGCATACAAAATTAGCCATTTTCATGTAAAAAATATTACACTGGTCAGTAGATCAGCATTTAGTCTTGTGCTACATCCCAAAGAACTCAGCTAGGGGTATTTTACCTCTATAAGCAAAAGCTTGTAATTTTGCTATGAAAATAGCCAGTTACTTACCTGTGTTACTTATACTTACTGCATTTTAAGGCACATAGAATACTGAAAAGCCTTAATTTCTTATTATTCAGCAAGTTTTCAAAAGCTTTTATCCATCTATCTATCTATCTATCTATCTATCTATCTATCTATCTATCTATCTCTGTATCACCTATCTGTATACCATCTGTATGTATATCATCTATATTTATCTATCTCTGTGTGTATTTCTCACAATGTTATCTGAGTGATTAAAAACATTGTAAACTGTGTCAAATCAACGTGTTCATGTCTCATGGTAATGGTCTTACTTCATCAATCTTACTCAGTTATCAAGAATATTTTTCTTGTGATACATCTACAGATTCTCTTTGAGATACAGACAGTGATTCACTAGGGAGTGTGGGGTCCCATCCTTCACTTAATCAGGGAGTTGCTATTCAGCCAACCAAGGAGGAGTGATGGCAAGCCTGTTTTCAAAGAGGCTTTTTCATGAAGAGGATTTGATGGAGAAAGACTGAATTAAAAAAAACAAAAACAAAAACAAAAACAAAAACAAACAAAAAAAACTTGGAGAACTCCAAGAAAGACACTGAATGCAAAAATTATCCACAAGACTTTCTTAGAAAAATGGAGTGAATGAAGATCAAGACCCTGAGCAGCTGGGCAGGAAAAACTCTGAAGTGAATCAGCTAAGCAGCAGAAGAGTTACTTATTTTAATATAAGCAGTGCAAGTTTTGCTTTCCTTTTATCCCTCATCCATACCTTATCATATAAATGTCTATACATAGAACAGACTGTTGTGTTATATGCATGTGTCACATACATCCATAATCTTATACAGGTGCATCTATGCATTCTATGTACATACACAGTATTATTATTCCCTCACATCAGCAGAAGAGTCTAAAAGCAGGGCACAGTGACAGTTTGACCATCCCCTGACTCTTTACACCATATGCCATGGTAGGAGCTTCAGGAACTTAAGGAGAGATGTTACTGCAGGGCCAAGAGGATGAAATGTCTTCCACTGCGAGGATAACTCAGAAAGCTCTCTCACAAGCTTCAGGGCAGTGCACAGCAAACCTATAAACCCCAAAATTCCCAAAGGAACTTATGTTTTTTGCTTTACAGGGATATAAGTCTTTTTATATACACTTCTGGAAAACCTTTTTTTTTAAGCTAGGAAGGAGGCAACTGGCTGCTCTTTATTACTTCGCAGGCCTTTAAAATGAAAATATTTTCGCCTTCCTAAGTGAAAGAGTGGTGAAGCATTAGCCTTATACTAAAAGAAAGACTGTCGTTAACAAAACCATTCCTCCTGACCTTAATTTTCTCCTTCATGCAGATCACCCAATGCTATCATGGTCCAATTATGCTTCACTTCTAAGATCTGACAGAATTACAGCACTTGATGACAAGATTACTCTCTGTATTTTTTCTCTAATTAGCTTGTATCAAAGTGTCCAGAGTCCTTTTGATTTCATACTTTGACTGATGATAAGTCTGTATTTATCTCTTATGTACCTTACTGAGGATCTGCACTTCTCAGTCAGGATGTCAGGTTGCTAACTGTAACCATACAGTTAGTAGGCTCTCCTACAATGCTCATTGACTCCTATCCCTTCTGTCCTTGTTTAGAATGAAGGTGATTAGACTGAACACACTCACACAACTTCACTTACCTTCAGTAGTTGAACAAAATGGCTTTATATTTTGTTCAAAGATTGAAGACCACTTTCTTCAGGTATGACTGGACAGCAATCTTTTATTTTTCTGTTGTATCTATGAAAGAAAGGATGAAATAACACAAATCTTCAATTTGAAATTCCACTAACAGAGCAGAGGTATCTTCTGATAATTTAACTTTTATAAACTGGATGGAAATAAAAAAAATGAAATCAACTATTCTCCCTTACCTTCTTGATTTTGCATATACTTGGACATACTAAGCAACACTTCAAACAGGAATGATAAGAACAACGTGGTTCTATGATCAATTACAGAACACTCAGTATTTATAATGAATAGGGTCAAAAGAAAAAATAACTTTATCTTCTTGTGCCTGTGCATCTGCCGAAATTGTTGCAACTGAGTCAAGCCAAAATTACTTATTTGTTTTCTTCTGGAAGATTGATCTTCTTCTGGAGCTAAAGAAAAAAAAAATCAACAACCTTGTAAAGTTTAATAAAGAAAAGTGCCAGATTCTGCCCCTGGGATGAAGCAAACCTGTATGTATGTACAGAGTTCAGAGTGAGGAGATGATGAGCAGCACCACAGAAACAGACCTGTAGGTCCTGGTCAGTGCCAAGTAGAATGCGAGTCACCAGTGTCCTGGCAGCCAGAAAGGCCAACCCTGTCCGGGGGGGCATCAGGCACAGCACGGCTGGCCAGTTGAGGAAGATATTGTCCCACTCTTCTCTCGCTGGTGCAGCTGCATTTTAAGTGCTGTGTGCAGTTTTGGATGCTGCAATATGAAAAAGACATAAAACTACTGGAGAATGCCCAAAAGAGGGTTACAAAGATGGTGAAAGGGCTAGAGGGGAAGCCATAGGAGGAGTGGCTGGGATTCAGCCTGGAGAAGAGGAGACTGAAAGGAGAACTCATTGCAGTCTTTAACTTCCTCATGAGGGGAAGAGGAGGGGCAGAAACTGATCCCTTCATTCTGGTGACCAGTGACAAACCCCAAGGGAATGGCCTGAAGTTGTGTCTAAGGGTGTTTAAGTTGGACATTCAGAAAAGGTTCTTCACCCAGAGAGTGGCTGGGCACTGGAATAGGCTCTCCACGGAAGTGGTCACAGCACCAAGCCTGACAGAGTTCAAGAAGCATTTGGACAATGCTCCCAGGCACATGGTGTGACTCTTGAGGTATCCTGTGCAGGGCCAGGAGTTGGACTTCAGTGACTCTTGTGGCTCCCTTCCAACTCTGAATATTATATGACTCTTTGATTTAAAATAGAATGTTTTCTTTCTTTTTGGGGTCCTTTAACTCCTTTCTGTAGCTTTTATTTTGATTCATAAGATATATTTCAGGAAAAACTAAAAGATCAGCATTGAATATGAAAGAACAGCACATTTCAAGATGCATTTCAAAATATGTTGTGCAGTGTGTGACTGACATTGAAAAATTTCCAATTTTAATGAATAGAGGGGAAAAATATGACCGTTTTCACAGTGGAATTTACTACTCCCTGCTACCAAGAAGGTAGATAAAGAAGGTAGATAATGCCATTTAAAAGTAGCTGTTAGAATCAGCTAGCACCCATAAATGTTGAGCTCTTCGCTGAGTTTAAGCCTAAGCAGGCATACAGGAAGTGAATGAGTTGAGGTTGCTAATCACACACAGAAAACAATCTACCATTAGCTTGTGAGCACAGAGTAAAAAACAGTTTACTGTTTTTCTTATTTATGAGACTCTGTGGAGGATGAGTAATTTCCAAAATACTAGAGAATTTAAAAATGATTTAGGGAGTTGCAAAAAGAGGAAGAAAGATTCTGTGGAATTATAGTCCAGGGAACCAAATTGCCATGCCTAGAAAAATAGAAGCAAGATCTTTTTCTGTAAAGAGCTGTTAAATAAAAAAAGAGATTAGTCAAAGTCAATATGGATATCTAAAATAATTCAGCTCACAATAATCTACCTTCATTTTACAATACCATAATATGACTGGTTTTTTTAGACATGAAAGATGCCATATATCTTGACTTTCATAAGGGTTTTTGACACTGCCTCAGATACATTCTCATAAGCAGTCATTGGATGTTTCAAGAACAAACTAGACAAACATCAATCAGCAGTGACACAAGTATAGATCATTCTAGTTTGGACATGGGCTCTTCCTCTGAAGCCACTTTCAAGTCTGTGATTTTAAGTAAAATTGGCTTCCCATATTATTTGATATTTACTATTACTTCACTAGATTCTTACATTATTTATTCATTAATCATGTGCATTTGAACATCATTACTTCAGCTCCAAAATCCTGATATTTAAAGTCCATGTGAAGACAAAGTATATGTTTTAAATGGTCTTTTAGTTGCTGAGCCAGACAGATACACCTGACATAGCAATCAGAAGAGTCAGAGTTGGGGTTTTTTTTGTTTTGTTTTGTTTGGATTTTTTTTTTGTTTGCTTTTTCTTTAAATTGGCATTAAAAATATTGTCTATTGATATGGGGCTTTAAAAAACACCTATATCAAAAGGGATACATGAACTTAGGAAGAAATATTCTTACACACTAATGAAACATCAAGGAAATGTGCTACATTGATAACATCCAAGTTTCATACTCTTAAAAAAAAGGACAGGACTTCAAAAATTCAGCCATGTGTTTAAAACAGAAATCTAAAGTTGTGAGAGAAAGGAAAATGAGGAATCAGACAGCTGGCTTGTCAATTAACATTCATGTCAAAGACAGAATTCTGTGATTTTTCATACAAAATGTTAGTTACTTGAAACAACTTGTTGAAAGGGTTTATGTCTTTTGGGGGGAGTGAGATAAATTTATTGGTTTCCAGAACATGGGAAAAGAAGACTTACAAGCTATTAAAATTACTCATTTTGACCTTAATTTACAGGATGAAGTTTTGCTTGGGGAGATGAAACACCTCCTCTTTTAAATATATGTTGCTCCTGATAAGAGGATGGTAGTCAAAAGATATAAGCGACATTTGCAAAAATTTACTTTTAAACCTGATTTGCTTTTCCAGTCTTAAGAACTCCTTCTATATTGAAAAACAGTTTCTTATTTACATCTGTTGCATGCAACACCTGTATTTGCCACAAAGAAACAAAAGGGACTTCTTCATGTCCTGCCTGTATATCTTTTCTTCTTCAAGGAGCATTTGAAGTACAGGCCTTTAGAGTCTTTCAAGAATGTTCTCATTGTCAGATTGACTTTAATTGTTTGGTTACTACAGAAAGACAGAATATGTATCTGCTTTCTTGTTACTAGGGCATAATTATAACTGAATATCTGCAAAGACTATCACTTTAAATGAGGTAAAAATATAGGAGGATACTCCTATTGGGATTGACATCCTGAATGTTATTACAAGTTGTATATACTCTGTATTGTACAGACTAACAGGAGAAAACAGTTTCATACTAAAATGAAAAGGACATTCCTGAAGTACATTTTAGGCATTCAAAGGCAGCTCTGCTATGTTAGTACTGCCAAACTAATATTTTAATTGAGATTGATGTTAAATGAAGGGCTATTCAAAGGGAGAAAACTCCTGGCCTTGATCTGAACTCTTTACCAGGTATGAAAACCTGGAGAAATCCTGATTTCCTTACACAAAACTACAACCTTCACACTGGCAAGGTAGCTCAAACAAGAAGCACACACTCTGACAGGCTGTTTTGGGAGAGAGGTGAAGGGTACCAGCAGCCAGCGCCTTCTGGATGGGATACACTGCTTGCCAGCAGAGACATATGCTTGTGGTGATTGGCTCAAATCAAAACTGAGGGGTGACAGGCACTGGCATGGCAGCAGGCAGCGTCATGAACTGCCTTTGGGACTAAGAGCCAACATGTCCCTGCTGTCCTCTAATCTGAGTATAGGAAGAGTACTGGTTCAAGATGCTGGCTGAGCCAAGAGTCAAGATTTTGGCCAATAAGCAATATAACTTTTGTTCTCCACATTGGCACAATGCATAAATTGTCACGTAATCTTTCAGGGAGAGGAAAAAAAAAAAAAAAAGAAGAAGAAAAGAAGTGTTTAATTTGTGTCTTNAATTGTCACGTAATCTTTCAGGGAGAGGAAAAAAAAAAAAAAAAAGAAGAAGAAAAGAAGTGTTTAATTTGTGTCTTGAAAGTTTATTATTCTTTGCATTTTATTTTTCTAAGAATAATTTTGAAGAATATGAATGCTAAAGCTGGCTGAACCTTTGCATTTACTAGCCCAATGCAGATTGTTGCGTTTTCATTCATCTTCCTCACTACACAAATTTGTCAGTGCACAGATATTTAAAAGTGTCAGTTCTTTTCTCTTGCAATGTTGGGCTGCTTCAAACCGAAGCTTCCACATAAATAGGAGCTTGTAACAGAACTTGAACTAATGAGCACCGAACTCGCATGTCACTTCTAAAATGTGAAGAAACACAAAGAAGCTAAAAATGCTTTCACTGGAAGCTAAAAATGACTACTCTTCCATGTCTGTTCCTAAGCAGCTAGTCACTGACTGAGTAGAAAAGGCTGGAGTATTGAACGCAGGGCAAGACAGCTTAGGACTTCTGAAGACCTGTCACTTTTTTTGTCCTTTTTAGCAGAGCGAGTATTATTTCATCTGCATCTCAAAAAAAGTGTAAGAGAAAAAAAACAAAACAACCACCAAATAAAAACTGCCTAAAGTAAACCAAACAGCTAGGGGCTACCTAGATTTAAAGTTGCTTGGAATCTGTGTTGCAATCCTGCACACAAAATAAATTTTAATAAATAAAAAATTTCATAATCTAGGACATTCACAAAATCAATTCCTGACCAAATAAAAATAAAGAAATAAGCCTGATAATTTAGCAGATCTGGATGGCTTTTTTTTGCTAGTGGCTGTTTTTTAAGTGCAGTAATAATAGAAGGTTTACAAACACTTGGAGGTAAGATCACTCACTCTAATATTTGAAGTGGAAATAACTGACACAGTCATTTTTGTAGTTTTCTATGGATTAAATGACAGGACAAACAATTATTTGTGAAGAAAAAGGATGAAAAATAAATACAAAATAATTTTGTAATCCATTTTTTGGATAAAAAATAGGACTCTGCAGTAGTAAACCAGTTTTTTCTTTAAATCGCAGGTCAAAGATTTGGCAGGCATTATTTGATATCTCATGTTAGTTGAGAAAATGTGATTGAACTCAGCAAATGTCATCAGCATGGAGAATGCCTTTTGTGATGGAGCAGTAGATCAATGAACGCATAAATCAGAATAAAAAAAAAAAACAATGAATTTTAATCTAGATATTTTGCAAATGTGATACTGGAAACATTGTGGAGAATGACACAGATACTGGAAAACTTGTAGATAAATATAAAGAAGCTTCCTGAAATTATATTCATCCGGAGCTTTGTCACTAAAACAACAATGTCAAACTACGCTTTCTTTAGGTTTTACAAAACAACTGCACCTATTTGTTGCTGCATGTTCAAAATCAATATAACAGCAGTCAACAAAAATATATATTTTTAAGAATAAACTTTGCTGCACAAACAGTTTATAAATGTCCTAATATGATCAAAATTTCCTGTCTCTCTTTGTATCGTCATTATTTTTCACTGCTGCAATGCCCCAGAAATACTGCTGTTCGTGCTTGCTACCCATGCTAAATTAAGACATCCAAACCTGGAATCGGGGTGGATCACAAATTATGTGCGACTGAGTTACCACTTACAAGTTATTCAATTTTTTAATGTAATCCAAAAGGAAAGTTTCTGGAAGTTCTCTGTGGACTAGGAAAATGTTTATCAACCACTAGAAAACATTGAGGAATTTCTCAAATAAATAAATTTTCTAGAAGGCAGATTTCAAATGTGCTATGATTAGATTTGGCCCAATCAATCCATAAAAGCACTGTTCAAGTACAGGCACCCATGTTAGTGAAACTCAGGTGCCAATCCATCATCCCCTTTCTCTACATATGCTTATCCATATAGGCATGCATGCCTTTCTTTTGGTTCTGTAGGATATATTCTAGGATTTTTTCTCAGCTTCAAGCATCAAAAAAGAACTTGTCCTCCACCCTGTTTGTCCTTTTGAAAAGGCACTGAAAACTGACAGCACATAACTGACCAAACCTGCTGTCTTTTGATTAGATCACAGCTCACATGAGCTTAACTGCAGCTCTTAGTAAACTAAACAAGTGCTTCTAAATCCAGGAGAAGGTTTGGCTCTGTACAGAGAGGAATAACAAAGAATAAAAGTTGGTTAAAAATATGCAGGGACACACAAAATCAACAAAGAAAACTGTTCACACTGCATCCATTAATATGTGCAGAGTACACATTGTGTACACACAGATACTCTCTGAAGTTGACTTGGCATGTTTCCTTAAATTTTGTCTTGTTTCCATGGTCTTGATGAGGGAAAACTCAAACAGTGTTTTCTTCTTTTCTTGTTTGTACCTCTGCTAATGTAAATTTGGAGAGCATAAACCTCACTGGAGTACCACAGGTGCTAATCAGGCCTTCTGGAATTCTATCCTGTATAATTTCAATTCAGTTCTGATTTTCTGCACTGCTTAAATGTAAAGTTAGCCAACAAAATCATCAATAGCAAACATCTTAAATCATGAGGGAAAATAATGTCAGGTAAACAACCCCTTAATATACTTAATAGAAGATTCAAAGTTTTGGAGATCAGTTGTGTAAAATATTTTAAAGGAATTGTTTAAATTAAAGATGGAGAATAAAAAGATTGCATTCCCTACGTAAATAGGATGCAAAGCTTTCTTTTTTTTCAGCATCTCCAGGACTTCTCAACATTTTGTGCACTTGTTCATAGAACGAGAAGTGCCTGAAATTACTGGGCAGTTAAGCAGGGTTTCACACATTATTTGTATTCAGAGCTCAGCTTTCTTTTTGCAAGACAAGAAGCAGCAGCATCAGAAGAAGGTCAGTTGTCACATAAACATTCCTTTTGCAGTATCACCTAACAGCAGAAGTGGACCGTGACTTAAGTGCACTTGAGACTGATCTTTTTGAGATACTGACATTTGTTAAAGTAAACAAAGGTTGATACATTTTGTCTGGGAGTGATTACACGTGTTTTATTTCACATTCAGTAATTACCAAAAGAAATTACAACAGCATTTATTACCTATCAAAAATAAATCTTGTACACTGGAAAATAATTAGGCATGATAATACTCCCTAAAGTTAAACATTATTGCAATTAAATGTTTATTTAAATTTGTAACAAAATATTTACTTTAACAACTTTTTTTCCCAGTACTTTATTATTTCTTCCTAGCAACAGTCTTTATTGCTTTCTTTACACAGCTAAAATAAGCATGATATAAAAATAGCAATCACTTAAGGGCTTCAACCTTTCAAAACTCCAAGCACTCAGGTATATCACGTCGACAACTTGTGCATTTCCTTTTAGAAATAGACAAAGTATCTAAAGGAGCATGAAGAGACCTACCAAGAAGTTTTCACTCTGTGGGGAACCTATGCAGTCATTTTGCCATTTTCTGCTTCTTTCTCTATAACTATGCTACTATGATCTTTTCAAGTTTTTTTTAGATCTTAAAAAAATTAGTTATAGATCTGACAGATCCTTTTGTTGCTTGCTCTCATTGCAATGAAAAGCAAGAATAAAATTTTCTAATTATTAGAAAAATGAAAAAAAACCATTAATTTATGATTGGACTACACAGTGATTCAAAGAAAATACTTATTATTTGTATAATTCAGGTAGTTTGCTAAAAGTGAGAACAAGGAATGTCCAAGCAAAAGTTTCTCTCTTTTCTGTGTTTGACTGCACAGAATGTAGTTTTGCCTTATAACCTCAACAAAATTAAGGCTTGCATAGTGGTAAACTCTAAGAAGATGCTCTAGGAGCAACAGGAAGGAAAATTCTAAAACAGTGCAAGAGAAGTAAATGTGAGCTTATACAAGTGAATTACACTTGTGCAGTGACTTGTGGTTGATATTACACACCACCAGAGGGAACAGAAGAAAATGGAAGAAAAGATTGCTAAGGTATGTAATTTTTCATGTCTCATTTTCCTGAGCAAGTCAAATGCCATAATCAGAAACTGTATTGACTGGGAAATAAAGTTTTTATCAGAGAGTACATAAATTTGTTCATTAATCTGCAAAATTTTAATTTGCAGACAATTTGTGTGAAGTTATAATGACCTTCTAATTTAATCCAAGTTTATAGAAATATAAATCATAAAAAACCCAGAAAGGTAATTCACTGCTCAAAGACCTATGTAAGAAAAATAGACATGTATTTCTCCTTTGCTTTGCATGTCAAAGATCATTATTGTCAAATTTACACTACCTTCAAATTAACTGAGAGGAGTATAAATTCAAAATCACAGAACTTTGAACCCACTTGTACAGGGCAATGACTACAATGTGTGAAACTCCTTTTTTTTAATGAGACTTCAAAGATCCAACTCTTTGTTGTAGGTTCTTTCCATATATAAATATGCTGCCTTCTGTGAAAAAAATTACACTAAGCAAGAAAACAGTCTGAGGCACAAATTTTGTTTGCAGTGTTATGCTGACAGCTTGGACAAAACAGAAACCAGAGGGGGTTTAAAGTCCCCAGGGAATGTCTTCCCTCACCTATGGAAAGTTGTAATAGTAATGCATGTTCTCTGTGTAGTGTAATCTTGACTGGAAACTCACAGAGAAAACATGAGCTTTTTCTTCTACTGAGGTTCTTAACAAAACAAAGACTGAAGACATATATTCCTATTTAAACAATAAATCTGAAAAATTATCCTGCAGTTCTCCTTAAAAAAACACCAATCAACCAAAATAACAAACCCTCAAATCCTGTACTGTAGTAATTCCGAAAGGATGTGGCTTGGTTCTTCAATTGCTTGCTTCCTATTTACTCTTTCAAACCTATTTCAGATAGAGAATCAGGTGCATAACCTACTTTTTTCTTCAGCCCTGCTCTGGACCTGTATATGATTAAGAAGCCAAATTCGGAACTGAATGAACCAAAGTCTAAAATGGACCTTTGTTCTCCTTAAAGAAACCAGCAGAATGATAGAAAGACATTGGATCTGTATTTTTTAATTAATTTGAAGAATTTGCACAGGACTAAGAAGCCAGTGCAGTAATGATTTTAGTCTGCATTTGTGATTAATATCCACAGAGAAAAATATTTGACTATAAATACATAAGAAAGATGGCTTGCAAAATACTTTTCTTTAATTGTTATCATCAATGACATGTTTGCAAATATAATTATTTTAACTCTTATCTAAGAAAGGAGTTGAACTTGACTTCAGAAAGCAAAAATTGTCAAAGCATAGTTGATACTAGATTTTTATATATTCATATAAACCATACTTAAACAAAGTGCAAATTTACTTCAAAATCTTGCTTATGCATAATTTTAATGAATGGATTTCAAATTATCATAAAACATTGAAAAGCTCTGAGTCCTTCACCAAATTTACTTTCCTAACAGTAAAGCTTTTGCATTATTGACGATGATAACCCATTCCATACCTATGCCTCAGATACTCTGTTCTCCTCATTTGAACAGACTACTATTCTGCATATATCCCACTATTCTAAATTCTGGTCTGAATTTTCAATTATGTTAGCACATGGAATAGGATTTTAGCACTATTATTCCTCATAAATCCAAGCCACAAACTAATGAGACAAATGAGCAGCACCCAGAAGCCTCTGAAATATCCATAGGGAAGATGCAAGCTCTCTTGTATGTAATGCTTTATATATTTTTTAAAGTGGTATTTTGATGCTGGGGAACAGTATGTCCACAAAAGTGACATAATATGGTTAGAACCATGGTCTGTGCTCTGGGAAACAAATCAAATCGAAACAAAGAATACTCATGAACATGTAGCCTCATATATGATATAAAATATGTTATTAGGTTCTATATGTTCTAAGACTTGTACAACAATTTGTTCTAAATCAATCCAACAGTAGAGAGAAAGGGCATTACACATTAGGTGGAAAAAACTAATGGCTGCAGAACAAATGCCATCCGAGTTAGACCCACATCCATTAGTTCAACTAGGATGGATCAGGCGTCATCCAGAAAAATCCCAGTGATAGAAGTAGGACAAATGCTTGTTTCTGTCCTGTTAAGGGGAAGAAAAATAAAAGAGTACCTTGAACAGGTATGCATAGACCATGGTTCTTTGCAATTTGATATGCATTCTTATGATTGAAATTCAAAATAAAACCAATGCAAGAGATGAGATGAATGTCGGCAGATTTACTACTACTTGTATCAATAAAAAGTCTCAATGATTATTCAACAGCTGATTTATGAATGCTTAAGACTGAATAATTAGTAGAAATCTATACTCCTCAATACACATTGCATAATTAGGAAAAAATCCTATCTGACTTCCCTATGAGAGCTTTTCCATTGACTAAATAGTTTCTTGGAGATGTCATTGTTAATACGTCCTCTAAAATGTTATCCTCCCTGTGTTGCACATTGCCAACTCCTGCAATATGTTCAAAAGTCCCACAGTGATGTAATTTTTCCTTTTTAATATCAGCAACTGGACTGAAGGGAAGGGATACATGAGAATATTCAGTTACAGTTATTGGGGAGGGGGTGAGGAGAGAGGAGTGAAGGACTGAGACATGAAAATATTTTTTTAGCTTTCAGAGTTGTTCAGAGAAACCCCAAAAATATCAGTAGCATACATTCAAAAGCACTGGAAAATATGTCAGTCAAAAAAGGAACACAGACGCTTTATGTAAAAAATAACAATAAAACTGGCAACTTCACAACTGGGTGGATAAACACTTGATTTTTCTTACCAGTCTTGATAGACAGTGTAACAATGGATTCAGTGAGAGTGATAACAAAAGACTCTTGTGGATTACCTGAGATATCTATGAGTTTGGAAAGGGAATCTTTCTTTTATTCAGGAGCTAGGATAAAATGCAATTTCTTTAAAAGCATGCCTGGATAAGACTCAGGTGGCCTCTTGCTGAGCCAGAGTTCGCATTCTGCTACAATTGGGTGTGGAGGGCATGCTGCCCCTGCTGTGTGACAAGGAGGCACACAGTCCCCTTCGTGCCACCGTTGAACAAGAGATGTGTGAGGGCTCAGGAGCACCAATGGCCATCAGTACCTGCCGTAATGGCCAGGAAGCTGCCCCCAGAGAGCAGCAGTAGGGAGTCGCTTGGTCTCAGCTCCACAAGGAAGGCGGTAGCAGAGGGGAATGGGCAGCAGCGTGGCTGTGGGAAGGCATCAGGTCACTTGAGGAAAGCCTGCAGCCTCCAGAGGGGCGTGGCCTGGGACAACCCCCTCAGCTCCCACCCTGAGGAACCTCCCATCCTGCAGCGCCTGGGTGCCCCACTCCCATCTGGCTTCAAGATTTCTTCTGCATTTCTGAGAGGTGATGCACAACTAGTTTCTGACACATTCCGTGCCTTAATTAATGTCTCCCCTGATGGGGGAGAGGTTTAGCATCTTTGCCAGGAATTCAGGAGGTCAATGGGAACTTCAAAAAATCTCTGCTTTCAGATAGTTGTTTATTAAGTCTTATCAGAGAAGGAGAGTCACTTAATGTGGCTCAGACAGCACAGGGCAGAGAATGCAGGAAGAAGCCCGCATTATCAAGATTAGACAGTCTTTTTAAAGGTAAATTATCCAATTAAAATGTAAAACGAAAGATATTTTCACATTTCCACCAATGTTCAATAAATCACTTTGTCATGTACACCGGAATTGCGGAATTTTCTATCCAATCACCTTAAACTACTTCTACTGCAAAATATGGAGGAATAGAAGGAGGAACAAGAAGCTTAGAGAACAACAACAATCCTCCATTTTGAAGTTTCTTACTTTTATCTATTTACTATATTAACAAGCCCAAAGACCCTAAATTTTCACCTTGTGATAATCTTACATAACATTCTATCATCTAGTTCACACCAGTGTAGATTCCAACTCTTCCCAAAGGGTAGGTAATTTTCTCCATGGGCGAAGGTCAAAGACAGTGTTGTCCAGGGGGGTAGAATCCTTCAAAACAGGCAGAGAGATATTCTCTGCATTCTGGATTCCAACAAGTTTCACTTGAAACTAGTTGTGATTGACTTTCATTGGAATCTCAGGTTGTCAAGTAATTACTGAACTCTGGTCGTCAATAAAATTTGACACAAGGTTTTGTGTCAAAATATTCCTACAAATGAAGAATCATCAGGGAAATATTGAATCCTTAGATGCTACAGGCCAGGTTTTGCCTTCATCCTCATATATGGCATTTCAAAAATGTATCAGTTACATTACTGTGGGTGGAATTCTACTCTGGGCTGTTCAAATAGCTTGCTTCAGATGACAGTTTCTTAACCATTCTTCCAATTAAGTTCTAGAAAGGAGTCAGACACTGTCCTTCCATCCTTTCATAAGCACTTGGAGACATAAAATCCATTTTGCATTTCATTCACTCTACTGTTATACATCACAAGTTTTACACTTCTTCTTACAGTTCCTTTTATACCCAGAACAACCATTTCACTGAGTGTAAAAGCTTGTGGTGTATGTAATGGCAGGATAAACAATTACAGACTGTAGATGACATATTGTACAAAAGGTGGGAAGAAGCACAGCCTGAATGAATGTGCATACTAAAGGGAATAATAGCAGGGGGGTGCAGAGGAGAGAAATAAAGGATGCAAAAACAAGTGTTAGATTTGGTTTGGCAGTCTATATTCTAAAGAGAGTGAACTGAAATTACAATATTCCCTTTTACTTACTTAAAGCCTGCCTAATGACAGAGAGGATAGTTTACTGTAGCTTAAATTAGACATGTAAACTCAGAATCTCACAAGTATCCATACACCCAATTTCCTGTGAAATAACTCTGTTAGGTTTTACTCTCCTTAAGCCTGAGTTCATAAATTGTGAAACAGGGAGAAAACATGAGGCATGAAAAATTTCAATGATCAGTGCTGCATCACTATGCTAGGCAAACCGAACATTTATGTTAATAGATAGTGGGTGTGGAGGGAGGTCTGGATAGTCCCGGAAGGGAGCAGCTAGTGCTGAGGTCAAATGGAACTGGCAGGGCTGAACCAACGCCAGCCAAGGGGAGAAACCAATATGTCTGTCACACTATATTCCTTCTAGGTCCATGACTTCCAGCATCCACTTTTTGTCAGGACAGGATCCACTCAAGTTCATGATAGGAAATCCCGTTAGCAAAAAGATAGGCTTGCTTTGCTTCAAGATTTTTTGCTTCCTGTTTACTCTTAAATAAGTCCGAGGCTTGGCTACATTCCAGTGAAGTGGGATCTAGATGAATATTGTCATTTCTTACTTAAAAATATTTTATTTTCCTAGTGACAGAAGGAGAAAAACAAACTCTGTCCCTCTGCTTTGCAAACATAGGGAGCAAGATAATTATTATATCATTATTACAATAGGTCTGTAGCCTGGTTTCCTAAGAAAACAGTTCTCTCAGTTTCTCCCTGAAATCCTTAGAACTTGTTGGTCAATTTTGATCATGTCTAACAGAGATGTAGGCAATATGATCAGGTAAGCATCATAAAAGTAGAAAACAGTATATAGAAAGACCTTTAATAAAGCCTTCAATGAAGGGAAGAAAGATGAGTCAAACCAGCAGTTTCCAAGAGACCTTTTTAAAACACGTATTTCAAGCATCACTGGTTCTATATAAACAAACTCTTGACCAACTCTTTCTGTACCCTATTTTCCATACAGGAATTGTCTCTTATATTAAGCAGACTCAAGCCTTTTTAAATCTTAGAGCTCAACATAGGAGAAAGCTATTATAAATGCCCAAACTGCAGGAAAATTTTAATACAAGTTCACTCTCATATGCATAACCACAAACCTAACCACAGAACATGAATATTAAGGGAATCAAGCTTCATAACTTCTGCTCAGATGGAATTACTTTTCTGGTTGTATCTTACTGGTATTTGGTAGTCCTCATCACGGCCTAAGCATTATAGAAGGCACTATACAAACATAGAACAAAAATCTGTTCCCAAGCCAGAAAACTCACTACCTTCAGTAATTACCTGGCTTTGTCTGAAGGAAACAGAAAGAATGGAAAAGGGAGAGAGGAAATGTTACACATTAGTCTATTTTTTGCTGTTTTATAAATGATTTTTTATTTTATTTCTTTTAGCAGTTTTAAGATCATACAGAGATTTCATTACAGTCAGTTGATTTTCACCTAGTTGTGCTATGACAATTATGATCAGTTCTTGACAGAACCTGATGTACAGCTTTTCCATTGTATAGCACTATAAAATTCAAAATTGACAAATTCATCCCTGGCAGAACTGTGTAAACTTCAGCCACACTCCAAATATGCTCACGTAAATAGTTGTTTTTAAATAGTAAAAAAAAAAACTAGAAAAACACTCCACTCTTAAAAGAAAAGACAGGATTTTGACTCCTTCTTGTGTGAAACAAGTTAGTGTAGATTAAAATATAAAAAAATTTAAATAATGTTTAAAAGAACACAATTTGTTTAAGAAATATACTTGTTCCTCTAAAGATGCCACAAGTGCCAAGAATTATCAACTTTTGCCCAAATACACAGAGTCATCCCATTGATTTTGAGAACATCTCCAGAGTCATACAAATAGGATTTACATTTACATCACATTGAAAGACATTAATTTCCATACACAAAGGAGGGAAAGTAAAAATTTCAGATGAAATAATTATAATTATTTGATTTGTTGAAGTTAGCAGCCTCAAAGCTAATGTCATTGTGACTTTGTTGTTTCTACCCATGTATTTTTTGCAATGCCCTAAAGAGATTTCAATTAATAGTTCAAGCTCTGGCTACATTAAAGATAACATAGAAGTCTTTGAACCAAGAAGACAGTTGTAGTCCTTTAGGACAATAAAGATTATAAAGCTCTGGAAGAAGAACTTGACAGCTGGGAAAAAGAGTCTCCATGGGCAGGCAGAGATCGAGCTATGCAGTGTCTTTCTAGAGTTTATTAAACAAATCCAGAATGTATGATTACACTGGGCTTTTCCAACACCACAGGAATGACCTTCAAACCACTCACCAACTTATATTTGCCTCTACATTGTGCTTTCTTCCATCAAAACAGGTAAGAAGCAAAAACAAATGAAAAAAGAACAGCAACAAATGAAGCAAAACATTGCCTTCTGCTTCTTTCCCCAGCCCTTAAGAGAGCTCTCCTTCCTAGCAGGAGAAAATACAGGACCCTGGTCATTTTCCAATTATGTTTATGTATGTTATCATACGCTGTGATGGTTAAATGGATAGACAGGCAAATTGATGGTCTAACCACACAATTTTTGCCAAAAAAAATTAAACCACTCTTTCTGAAAGCTAAAATTGAATAGTTCAAATATTGCTTTGGAGTGTTTTGGATGGTTTCAGGGCTTTTCTTAATATTAAAAAGAAAAAAATATTTCGAAGCACAAACTTGGAATGGCAGAACACGGAAAGGCAGTTTTTTCCTTGTAGCCCATACTCCTAGAGAGTTATACTGATTTTTATGAGTAAGTAAAGGACTCAGAAAAATGTTGACCAGTGACTGAACATGGTATTTTTCAAAGCTACTTCATTAAAGCTGTGTCAATAAAAATCACAAGTTTTTCACTGAAGATTATTGATCCAAAACTCTATACCACCATTTCTGTGCTAATGAAAGTGTGATACATACAACAATAAGTGGCAGTGAAATTACACTAAGTTTAGAGAAGCAATACTTCAAATCAAGCCCATTGATACTGGAACCGCTTTTCATTGTATAGAAATGAGTAAGCTGGTATGAAAATGCTCAAATGAAACTTACTATAGAATATTATTTTCCTCTGTGTCTGTCATTTTCTGCTTTAAAAATACCCCTGCTGAAATAATTAAACATGAATTTGACTTAAAACTTAGCCTTGAAGCATAGATCAGAAGTTTTATTATTTAGAAGATGTAATAAAAAAAAATTTTCTGCCTAATTCCATGAATTCCGCTTCAGGACTGAACCAGTATCAGATAGGTTAGAAATGTGTACTGTTAAGGAACAAATTCCAATGGTGTCTTAAATGACATTTTATTTACATTAATAGCTTTAGTGGCATAATTTTTTTTAATTGCTATGTTTGGCAGATTTTAGTAATTTCATCCTTTGCATATAAACTTTCTCATTTACTGTTCAGAAAAATAAGATTTTAGCCAGGTACAAGTTAAATATTAAAAAAAAAAATAAATTCTGTCCATTAAAATCCATGTTGTCTTATATTTAATTTCATGTTGAATGGCAATGAAAGCCAAATTTAGGACTTTTTGCGTTATACAAAATATTTGCAACACATTCCTTTACAAGCTAATGAAAATATTTTACTTTTAATCCTTATAATTCTAAGTGCTGCTGCACAGATGTTACACCAGTAATTTTACAAAAGTATTTTACGCGAAGATGATTCTTGAAAAGTTTTTAGTCAAACTAGCACTTTCCATGGGACCTTTTTAAAACACATATTTCAAGCATCACTGGTTCTATACAAAACCTTGAAAAAGCTCTTTCTGTACTCTACTTTCCATATGGGAATTGTCTCTTACATTAAGCAGAATCACAGATTTCTGTAGAGCTGCATCATTTGCATGAAGCATCTCCTTCCTCACAGCCGTCACACACACACACACACACACACACACACATACCCCTGTAGGTGTAAGTCTGCTTCGTAGGAGGTATATTTCTAATGCAGAGATTCTGATGGAGGTGGCATATACAACATCAATTTGATCTTAAGTTTCAGTTTGAAGGATTTTAAGGCCTGCATATTACATTAAAACTGTCAGAAAGTTGCTGCTTCTGGGCCCACAGGAGAGCTAGCAGGTATAGATAAGCAAATAGCAACAAGACATTAGTTCTGAGCCCTTCTGTATGGTCCAAGATTATTCACTCTGATCACTCTGCTTTTTTTTGTATGATGCAGTTTCCCGCAGGGATTTTGAGATGCAGGTCAAAGTGAGAAAAATCTTTGAAGTATTCAATTTATATGGATGAACCACAGCCAACCAAAATGATTCTTTGACAAGCTGTGTGTAGAATTCATCCTGAAGTGCCAGCAAATCATTCCAGAGGGGAAGGATGGATAAACTATTAAATTTTCTTCTTGATAAAAAAAAATGCAGGGAAAAGAGAGAGAAATCACATTTTAATTTAATTTAAATATGCTATATCCTTATTTCCTATATGAACTGTGTATCAACAGCAAAACCCTGTAATGGATCTCATAGAATCTACCTGTCTATGAAAGAACTAATTCCCCTTTGTGAAAGAAACCATGTGAGATCAGCAATGAAATGAAAGAAAATAACTCAAGGTACATGGATAAATTTCAAATGCACTGAAGCTTTTTCAGTTTCAGCATCATTACTAACATAAGTAAAAACACACAGAAAGTGACTTGTGCTAATCACACACCCAGAACATCCTTGTTTGTTTCTTTCCTTCTTAAACCAAGGGGGTTTTTATGTCTTAATGCCATAGTAGCTCCTGGTCATTTACCTTATGAGCATTCCTGAGCAGCATTGAGGACTACGGAATGCTGAAAAACTTAAAACATAAGTTGGGCAGCAGTGCAGAGATGATTTATAACAGATTTTTCAACTATTTCCAGTAATTCAGATTCACGAGAGAAAAAGGTATAGATATGCAGTCAGGATGATAAGTGCTCCTGCTTCTTCTGTGGAATTGGAAACCAGGGAAGTGCTCGAATCAATATGTTTTATTAATCATGTAAGTATCAGAAAATGGTATATTTTAATGTATAGATTTAAAAGTGTTTCTATATTTACATTTTCTTAAACTCAAGAAATTAATTAAAAGGGAGAAGTGATTGGTAGGAGATGAAGAAATATGAGTTCAAAGAGCAATAATGAACTGTAGAGATCATCATTCAGAGATGCCATTGATACCAGATATTTTTAAATTAATTGCTTCCATTTACTTGGTGACATCCAGTGCCTCATTGACAATAAATGGTGACTGATTATGATTAGATGCCATTCTTGCAAAAATCACCTTTGGAAACTGTTATTTTGCAAGCTGATTCTAAGGTATCAGTGAATCACTGTCTAACAGCTATATTTTATAAACAGGAGACATTTTATAAGCTTTCTGGAAACAGAAATGGTTATCTGAAGTTGAAATTGTTGCAGGGAGGGGGAAACAGTCCCTCTCTAGTGGAACAGAGAAATAATCTTTCTTTTTTTGCAGCCAACCAAACCTTTGAGGAATACACCTAAAATATTGAGTTCTGGATGCAATTTTTTTTCTATTTTCTTTTTAATTAAGACTTTGGGGTTGATGCTGGAGTGCTTCTAATATCTGCTGTTCCATTCCAATGAGCAATGACTGAACAATGACAAGTTTTTTTCTGAGCTCAGACAGTGGATGGTTCTGCCTGTTACCTCCGAGTGAGATTGTAGAGTTCCATATTGTCAGATGTGTAAGGAATTAAAAATGTACAATGTGATTTAGACATCAGAATTACAGATTATTCATAAAATACTATTTTCATATGGTGTTAGTTTCCAAAATGCAATTTCTATTTGATAGTTGATTACTTTTTAACTGCAATAAATGGATCTTACCTTTACCTCAAAAACATAGTTATAAAAATAGGTATTGATCTATCTCCACCGCTATCAACCAACAGTGGGAATCTCAGTCTAAATAAGTAACCATTCCCATAGAAATTAGAGAGTGATCAGGCAAGGGAGAATGGAACAGACTGCTGGGCTCTTAAAGACACTATTTGATATGCCATTGTTGAGATTAACCTTGACTTCACCCTTTGACTTCTATGAAAAACAAAGGATGTATTAGAAAATGTAATAAGAATGTAAGGGATCCTGGATCTGGGTAAAATTTTGATGTCCCTTGAGTCAATAGCACCTACTTCATTTCAAGTTATAGTAATAATTTTAATTTATGTAAATATTCTTAGCTACCTACAACAAAAGGATGTCTATGATAACTGTCAGACAGTCAGATACAGTTCCCCAGTGCGTTCAGGTTCTCAGAACTGTTATAATTCAAAAAACAAAAAAACCTAAACACCAAAAAAAACCCCTAAAATTCCCTATCTGGCAATTCCCTATTTTATGAATACAACTGAATTCTTGAAGACAACATTGATTGTGTTTGATGGTCATGGCATAAATCTATGGTAACAATCCACTGATTTATTGATCCAGAATTGGTATTCTTTGTTATTTTGTTAATATGAACAATAAAGAGCATTATCAACAATCTTAAGAAAAACTTGTTCCGTCTAGTTTTCTTTGGTGTTAACACGGTAAATTTAAAGGAGTGGAAACTGGATCTTTTCTCTTTGCCCAAAATAATGTATTCTGTCAGAAAATATCATTCCATTAAAATATGTAATTTCAATCCCATGTCTAGAATTTTTTTAAATAACCCTTAAATACCTCAATAAGTTAAAAAATCATTGTTTTGACTTCTCCATATTAAAAATGTTAAAAATTTGAAGTTATGTTTTGAAGTATAACCCAGTAACTAAAAAAAAAATCTTCTAAATAGATTTTTAAAAATTATTTTAATGATGTTTCTTTTTCTTAACTTATGTTTCAGACAAAATCACAATGAAGTTCAATATTTTGATTTATATGCCCACTAAGGTTAGGGTACTTGAAATTTCAGAAAAGTAAGTTCAGGGGATGGAAAAACTTTTTTATTAAAGCAGTTCTATCTGTAAATTCAAAATTCTAATTAATTCAATTTTGAAAGTTCAAATTCTAAACACCTTTTTGTATCATTGGTCAGATTGTTAACATCCACAAAGGCTCACAAGTTGTGCCAAAGCTATGCTTCACATCCCCATACTCACTTTAAGACATTGCTTTTAAGATTTATATGCACTTCTGAAAAAATAGAAAAAGCAAAAAAAAAAAAAAAACAACCCACTTTCTTGCCCTGGAATTTAAGTTTTTTACTATGGAAAACACATCTGATAAAACAGTTACCCACTGCTCCATTTATTTTCCACTCCATTATGCAATACCAGCAACTGAGGGCAGTAAAGGCAGAAATTTGGAAAAGGTATGAAAGAAGGTATTTCTTTCCCCCTTTTTGAAAACAAGTAAATAAGACCATAGACACTAGAACACTGAGCTTCCCTTCTCTCCAGAGCTCTCTTCTACTCTATGATTTTCCCAGCTTTAGTGAACATTCAAATACCGAGTATTTCCAATGTTACGTAATTTCACAGCAGAAGTGAAATGCGTAGGCCTCTGTCTTTTTTTCTCATTTGATTTCTAACCTTCATTAACCTGTTGTCTCTCCATGCACAGATCACAGTCTCTAAGGAGGTCATGAAAAGCCATTAATGGCTTTTAAAAGCCAGTTGAGAAGTATTAGTCATTGAAACTTTTAGTATAAAGTAAGGGCAAGAATACATCCTGCCTTCCCAAATTTTCTGTGTCAACATCTGTCAAGTTCTTGATCTACACAAATGCATGTAGACAGGTCATATAAATGCTTATGATTAACAGAAACACATCTTTACCCCTACTTTAATTGAAAGTGCAGTAGCACTAACAAATTATGTCCAACCCAAGTTAAAGATTTCCAGTTGATTTGTTCAGAATATTAAACTAACTCATTCAATTTCCTGTTGGTGTTGAAAAAAAAAAAAAAAGACATAATAAAATATTAAATTTAAAATTTGCAGCTTATTCAAATAATTCATGGTACTGGATCTCTAATTGCTTAAACAAGCCTATTTACGAACCACTTTTTGGTAGTATATATATGCATCAGTATATTATTTAAGCCATTAAGTCAGTCCAAAAGGGGGAGGGAGTAGAGATGTGTTTTTGTGTTCAATGGATCTTACTCACAAATCTTCTTTACATTTAATAATAGCAATCATCTCAGGAAAAGACCTTTTTTTGCATGACCATGATTTTCTACATTAACTATAATATGTTTGAAACAGGGAAGTCCTTCATTTTTCATTCTTCTCATGGCAGTAGTCACACTACTTAAAAAAAAAAAAAAAAGTTGAATTTCTTGATAATATAATGATAATGATTCAAAGTTGTCAAGAAAGGTTTTGAGTCAGAACATTTTGAATGAATTTGGGTTAACAGCAACAGACACTACCTCAACTACCTTTAATAGAGGCCACTGGGACTAAATAATCTCTGACTACAACATCTTGCATCCTCAGTGCTCTTTAGCCTTTACCGATCAGACACACTCTAAAAATCCAAAGCATACATTTTTACATCTATTGAACATCTGGTTAAGTGCTTTTCACTAAGCAAATGCAATTTTTACTAGATGGAATTTATGCTGCTACTACCCTAAGAAAGCAGGAGACTGCTATTCATTGTCACAGGGCCAAAACATTTCCTTAAAGAAAAGCTCTATAAAACAGCTGGTGGTGTAATTTTGTTAGTTATTCATTTTTCAATGTATGATAACTTCCTATAACAAGCAAACAAACAAAATAACTCCACAATAATTAAAACTATGTTAATTATATCTACCAGCAATATGGCCACCTCCAGATTTTTCCTCAAACACTATTGGTTTACAAATCACAGAATGGCTGAGGTTGGAAGAGACCTCTGGAGATAATCTGTTTTAACTTTCCTGCTCTTGCAGAGCCGCCAAGAGCCGGTTGCCCAGGACCACATCCAGACAGCTACCGAGGTCCAGAAAGACAGCCAAGAGCCGGTTGCCCAGGACCACATCCAGACAGCTACCGAGGTCCAGAAAGACAGCCAAGAGCCGGTTGCCCAGGACCACATCCAGACAGCTACCGAGGTCCAGAAAGACAGCCAAGAGCCGGTTGCCCAGGACCACATCCAGACAGCTACCGAGGTCCAGAAAGAAATTAAACCATTTCTAGTTTCAGAAGTAGCAGAAGAACCCATGAAATGTGGGTGTTTCCAAGAATGTGAAGAAATCATAGAATAACATGAGGTTTTTGTGGCATATTTTATGTTCTCACACAAAGATTAAATACCTAAAATGTTATAGAAGTAGATAAGGAGGAGAAAATCTGAGTCTAACAGGGTTAGACCTCTCCACAAATTTAAAATTTAATTTGAGAGAAAGCCATCACAAAAGATTCTAGGCTAGTTCTTATCTGCTAGGTTAACAAAACAAAGATTCAAACCATAAACATATTTCCGAGATCAATCTAAGAACCTGAAATCACACACACCAATTTTACTACTAACTGCAGCCAAATCAGCCCTTCATGTAACATTTTACAAGATCTTTACTTAAAACATCAGATCTTCTTGCATATGAAAAGAATATTCTTGCCTTCAGTTGCTATGTGTATAGATACAAACTGGATGGAAAAGCAAACCTGAAATCCACGGTGTACCACAGAGTTTAATGAATTGTTTGGAGTTGTAATTCACAACGCATGTGTAGGTAAGTCACTCTTGGAAGACTGGCCACTTACTGCTCTTCTCTTCGTTCCCCTATCTCAGCATTTGTGGGGTGCTCCCCTCTCTCCTTGCTGCCATCACCTTTACTCCAGCAAAACCATAACTGGTTCTGAGACTAATTATGTAATATTCAAAACAAGATTTGAATGAAAGTCATATCAAAATTATATACAGCTAAAATGAGCTATACCTGTGCATATTTAATTCAAAATGTTGGAATTTTAAATTGCTAATTAAAGACATTAGTGAAAGTCAATACAGCATTATTTTAATGACTCCAAGATAATCCCAGAGCAATCAATTTAGATCAGAATGAGTTTATTGTAAAGTGCCAAAGGTGGAGGGAAAAATGCTTCCTTAGCACTATAAAGTAACGATTTCTCAAATGAATAATGCCTGTTCAGAATTTAACTAGATAATTACTTCATTTGCATTTGCTAAGGTGATAAGAGGAATGAAGAGACAGCTCAGAGGGAAATATGTAAAAGTGTTAAAAGGTGACATGCAAAAGACAGTGTTACTCAAAGTTCTGGTTTACCAACTGAGTCCATTTTAAAAGGAACACATTAACCCAAGTACCCTGGTGGGAAAGAGACAAAGCAGAACAAATATGTAATAGAAAAATACATTACATCACTTTGATATGCAGCTCAGAGTGACTGAAGGCCGAAACAATCAGATACATTTCCATTCTTGTTTGTATGTAATGAATTTGAAGACTGACTAATAGAACACAAAACTGCTGAGATCTACTTCCATATATGCTATTGAAGTCTTGCAGAACAGAAAGTGTGCTAGTCATGGTCACACCTACAGAAATAATATTAATTTGAAGCAAGAAAAATAATTTCAGCCATTTGTAGTTGCCCTGGAATGACCTTGTGTTTTATCAAAGGTGAAGATTCCCTGTTTTTCAGCTTTAGGCTATCACATTTAGTTATTGAAAAGAAGATTAAGCACCTGCTTGTCTTTAAGTGAAACAACTAGAATTTTGAAATACGTAAAATTATGTATGTGCTGTGATCACTTTTTTCTCTAAAGCTTTCTAACTGGTGGGGTATATCCACAAGCACAGTATACTTCTGCTGGTGGTATATACTTTGTACTGGTATTTTGTGAACCTGGTCTCCATGCTTGCATAGTATATGAGGGAAATAAGATTCTTCTGAGGATTCGAGTTCTGGTGAATCTGAACCCCATTATTTTTATGCCAAGAGCCTTCCCTGGCAGCAATATGTACAAACAGAGTCACACTTATGTTTAAATATGCAAACAGAAAGTACATATGAGTACTTTGTAGGTTTCCGTTTGTTGTCCAACTATTATACTTTGTTCTGCCATATTTCATGTTCTAAAACTGGGGCAGATTTTTACAGTGTAGGATACCTGTAAATATTTCAACATTGCAAAATATTTCTCCTTTGCAGCTGAAATAATTTGCCAGTCATGTTGGGTTCAGCAGCATTAGTAATAGGTAAGGTGCTGACTCCTTTTTGAAACAGGGGCCCAGCATATGGAAAGGAAAATGTTTTGGAACTGGTGAGGAAAAAAAACCCAAAAAGCTCTTGAGGCTCCAAGTGAACAAATAGATGCTCCAGAATTTCATTCCACTTCTCACTCTCATCCCACCCCTAGCCTTCCTCCTATGTCTGCTGTGATCTTTTAAACAAGATCATAATGTTTAAGATAATTTTTTTACTTTTTCTTCTTGTTCTTATCTTCCCCAAGCTCATATGATATTTCAGAAGAAGTACACTATTTCTGCTCTTCACATATTGCATTTCTTTTAATCTAAGCTTCATTCTTGTTAGTCAAATCATAACCATAGTTTGTCATTGTCATTATTATTGTCATTGTCTCAGAACAAGACACCAGTTCTTAAATGCTGAAAAAACATTGATGTACTCATTTAGGCCAAGTATTTCTGTTTTGTTTTGTTGGGTTTCTTCTCCCTTTTTCAGACAGAGGATAGGATAAAGGAAAGAATTATATATATAGTTAAGTAAAATATTAATATTATTTATTTGAAGAAATCTCTCAACAGTGATAGGTTATATTTCTAGAACCTTCAACCTCGTGATGAAAATTTATTTTCTCTCAGGTGTGTATCTCAGAAGGTACTGGAGCTTTTGAGTTTCATTCACTGCTTAAGAAATTCTGATTTGTTACCACTATATCCATTTAAATCCTAAAGAGATATTCCTGGAGTGTATTAGTTAAAGTGGCATTTTTGTCATCTGTTTTATTTCCGAGTTAAATCTGTAAGCAGAGAAAGCAAGAACATTATCCTAAACATAATGAGAAAAGATCTCTCACTGCTTTACACATGATGTGCCTATCAGTCTTTAATGATCCTAGATTAGAAGGCCTGAATGAATAGCAACTTGGAAGGCTGGTAAGGTCATTTCTGCCTCATTTCTGAATCGTTTTTACATTATTACAGAGCATTCAAACTAAACATTCTATGCAGATAATCAAGGAGACACAAGAACCTTTTTTTTTTGAGGAGGAGGGGAGGTAATAACACTTAAATTTTTCTACCAAAGTGGAAAAAAAAGATTCAAGAAGCTATTCTTGAAGTCAGAAAGCTTTTGTTGTGATTTTTTTTCCTTTTTTTTTTGAAAAAGAGAAAGAAAACTCATCTAATATTCATTAGAATCAATGATGAATTTCAAAGTGATGAAAAAAAATCAAGCAGCAAGAAATAATAATGTAAAAGATGAAAAGATGACTATCACAGTTGAAAGCCAGCCTGGTGGAGAGTCAGACTAATGTTGGTCTGTACTGAACAGAGAAGGGAAGCCAAAGGCATGGCATGTCCTATCAGAAAGTGACACCATCTGCACATAAAAAGGATATTTTGCAATGATTCTTCCTGCTATACCCTTTTCTGCAATAATGGTTCAAATGTGGTGTAACAATATCACCAAATGTATGGATTTGCAATGTTTTTTAAGATAGAGCATAGAGGAGGCATGGAAACAATCTGGGTTATAGTACAAAAGCTGTTTGGTTTCTGTTTCCTAAAGCTCTTTGCTAGGGAAGCACAATGTTGAAGTTTTCTTCTTCCTTAATCTAGGTTTCACTTGAGCTCATTTGTATAAGTTTACTAGTAAGTTGTAGAACTTATCCTTTATTTATTGATATGCAGTTCCACCTTAGACCCCCATTTAGCATCTAAGCAAGATAGTGTGTTAATGGCTTATTTACATGAGAAAGCTCACAAACAGCCAAGATGTGATAACTGTTTTTCCCTTAGGCCCTTTTACCTTTGTGGCAGATATAGGACCATCAAATCAACACTCAATGGATTTTTCCTTCTTTTTAATAATTGGTCTGTAGTGGGCCAAATTTTCACTTTTCTCTTTATAGGAGCCTATCAACAGATGAGATGGAGCTGTGTGGAACCATTGAAACTTTCAATTGCCACCAAATTGCCTGTATTATCAGTTTATTAACATTTGTTATTTGTTTGTGTTTTCATTGCATGTGACCTGTTGGGAGACCATTTTAGGTAGTATTTGATTTTTGTATAGTTTATTTTGTCTTTTTTACTGGGAAAAAAATTATCATTATATGGATGTATAATTTTGTCTCAACCAAATTTAGCCTGGGAATGTATACAAATCCCCAATAACCCAGGAACCTCATGCCAAATTCACCAAAGAAATGATGAGTGGGCCTGGTCTGTGAAACAAATCCTTTTCTCCACACATTCTCTACAAGGGGCCTCCAAGGCCCACACAAGAGAAATGGTAGAATGGGAAGTGGAGAAATTGGACTGTAAGAGCCAGAATCTGAAACTACCTAATGGAGAGACAGTGTGCTGGAAAGTGAGGAGCCACAGAGATAAATTGGAAACTGCCCTTTTGCCAGGTAATAATTTGAACCACAGGAGCAGCTGAACCTAAAGAAACCTGGTACATCTCAGAGTTGAGAATGTTTATCTGGGACATGTGTACCTGTTGGGGTTATCCCAAATATGGCTGTCTAAACCAAGATGCCAGATGCAATGGATCTTACGAAAAATTAGACATGGTGTTGTCCTACGGCATTCCCATCACCCCTGACCCTGACCAAAGAAGGGTCTGGAATTCAAGTAAAAAGTCACAGGAAGTTCCCCGGCGTGACCTGTATGAGCCTTCACAAGTCAAATATTCAGCTCTGTGAGGAATGGTAGAGGCATGGTCAGATGGGAAAATGTATTCCCACTTGAACATGTATGATATGGCTGGACTCTGATGCGCTATTGAGTTTCCTACCATGTGTCCTAGGAGAGTTTTTACCTCACCACATAGTAAAAGATCTAGGGAAAATAATGGACCCCAAGCACATCCCAAACGGACTGTGCATGGAGTCCAAGCCTTGTCTGACACTCAGACTGATAAAAGCTAGATTTCATTATGCTGATTATCTGTATGATTCAGGGTACAACAAAGTCATGGTTGAGAAAATTTACTCATATGCTGAAAATATTATTACATAGAGAGGGGCAACATTAACTGAAACTCAGAGAGTGGACAACTGAAGAGACAATTCTACCACATTTGCCCTTTGCAGAATAAGTCTGAGTAAATATGTCTGTCAGCATACTCTAAATGTCAGTGGAGCTTGATATCCTGGACAAACCAGAAGGTAGTCTGCAAAATGAAAATTTGCAATGGACTCATAGGGAAACCACTTAGTAGCTTTTTTCACTTCTCTGTAAAAAGCACAAGAACTGTTGTATTTTGAAATTTTGTTGGGTGTTTTTTGGTTTTTTTTTGGGGGGGGCTGATTTTTGGAGAGGAGGCTTTAGGGGAGGGGTAGGGTTTGTGTGAAATTGTCATCTCTGGTTCAAAATCAACATCATCAAATGCACTTCACTATGTTTTCCTATAAGATTTTTCCTCAAAATAAATATAGGGAAGAACCTGTCTATTTCAGACCATAAAATTGGTTTGATTGGGAAGTATGTGCCATATATGAAAGTGAAGATGATGTTGGCAAAATTTGCCACAGCTGACCGATAAATAATCACCTGGGAGAAAGAGCACAATATGATGGACCCTCAACATGCATTTTAATTATAGCTTTTAATTGCCTTTTGAGTCCTATAAAAATCAGTGGCCTACAACTCTTTAGCTGTTTTTTTTCCTATCTGTACAACTGTGCCAGCATTTGTCTAGCTCCTGTGAAACAGCAGAGGACACAGTGTCTTTTAGCAGGAGATGAAAAAAATTCAAAAATCTATATTAGAATATCATCTTGAATTTTGTCCTATTAAAAAACTCAACTTGGCAAAAAAGTAACTTAGATTTATCACCTAAGATAAGCACAATGAGGATGAGTTAAAAAAAACAAAAATTTGAAATATGAAAGAATACATAATAATGCATATGCAGCTCTCCTTCTAGTATTTATTTGTCAGTGATGGAAAAAACCAAAACAACAGAACACAAGCAACAAAGCCACTTTACCGTTTACAGCTGTAAAGAAAAGAAATTGAAGATTTTTATTTTTGATAGACCATTTAGTACTGTAAGCCCAATGGCCCCTAAAATTATTTCTGGTTATTTAAGCGATCTTTGATTTTTGAAAGCTCTAGGGAGTTAATCTTTTGATGTCAAAGATCCAAATTAAACTGACACTTCACTCCAGGGTCCCACAGATTTACTATGGGATAATTTCTTATTCATTATATGGACGAAATACACTAAGAATTTCTCTCTTTTCTTAAAAATGCATATGTGTGTGTTTATATAAATTCATCTGTATGGTTTAGAATAACTCTTCCAAAAGCTGATTGAAAATGTTCAGAGGGTTTGTCAACAATTCATTCAACAACTTAGAATTCAATTTATTAATTCTTCCATGAGATGTTATCACTCTTATCTGAAGCTTAGTTGCTGCCCTTTAGTAGTTTGGTCTTAACACAGATCTTTAGTCCTGACCCTCAGTGCTCTTTCTTTTCTCTGAAGCTACCAGCTGTGCTTCTCATCTGCATGTGTCAAATATTCAGCCTGCATTACTGGAGTAGAAGGTATTCATAAATGCAGTTGTTAACTGTGCTGATGAGGTCAAACTGTCTTCAAGAGGTCATTGAAACCGGAGGAAAGGAACAAATGAAATAACTGAAGGACAGGCTGGGAGAGTTGGGGCTGTTAGGTCTTGAAAAGAGAAGGCTCTGCGGAGACCTTTAGAGCATTTTCCCCTACCTGAAAAGGGCCTACAAGAAAGATAGAGAGGGGCTTTCTACAAGAGCATGCAGTGAAAGGGATAATGGCTTCAAACTGAAAGAGAGTAGTTTAGCTCAGGTATGAGGAAGAAATTCTTTATTGTGAGGGTGGTGAGGTGCTAGGACAGGCTGCCCAGAGAAACATCCCTGGAAGTATTCAAAGCCAGGATGAATAAGATTTTGAGCAACCTGGTCTAGTGAAAAGTGTCCCCGCTGTGCCTGTGGCATGGGGATTAGAACTAGATGGTTTTTATGGTCTCTTTCAACCCAAACCATTCTATGGTTCCATGATTCTCTGATATTAAAAACTTTCGATAATTGTAGGCAACCCTGTGAAAATGTATTCATCTTTATGAAAAGCAAACAAACAAACAAACAAAAAGCAATGCCCTCCCTGCCAAAAAAATTAGCATAAAAAGGTCTTTTTCATGACTTATCTTTGAATTTATATTGAAATATTTGGAATTTACTTGAAATTCCTGTTGAATGTGCGGAAGAAAAGAGGACTTTCTGTGCTTCAACAGGAAGTGCAAGAAAAAGGTTTGCTTTCCAGAAGCTTTTGCAAGGTAGTTTGGTCTCCATGAAGTTCATTCTGATGCTGGATTGAAGAACTAAAGGAAGTTATGGAGTCAGGCAGAAGACTCACTGTGGTATATAACTGCAGATCACTCCAGACTGCTCCGTGGACAGCAGACCTTTAATGAAGATTCTATTTGCCTCTGCTCAGCCCAAGCTGCAGATAAAGTACTCCAGATTTCTAGCCTTTTTATCTTTCTTTGGATGCCTGATCTTTTTACTTATCGTGTCTCCATTTAATCCACAAGTCAGCAATGAATAAACTAAGAAAATACCTATTACTTGTTCATATCATCAGTTTGCCAAACCCAGTTCTCTTCCCTTCTCTCTAGGCTTGCACTCACAGTGTGAAACTTCTCATAAACTGTTGCATTGAGAAAAGATATCGCTAATGTAAGTCTGGGTATTTTATACATGTAAATATTTCCCCTTACATGGCACAATAGCAAACAATTTTTGGACAAAATTATAGAATTTTTATAGAATAATAAAATTTTTATTTTTGAAGGGGGGGGGGTGTCCCGTTACTACTACAAACAAATCCTAGCCAAAATTACTGTAGTCAAATACCCATTCTATCTGAAAATGAGACATCTTTGGAAAAAAAAAAATAGAAAGTACTAATTTTTTTTTTTAAATTTAATGCATTAAATGTAAAAAACCAAAAAAAACCTTTATTCTCTCTGGGATTATTTCTTTCCTTCTTCTATATAAATTGAAATTTTTGTCCAATATTTATCACCCATAGTTTATCGTGACACCAAGAGAAGATACGTACAAAATTATTCTCAAGGCAAAATGGAAAGCACAATTAGAAATACAAATAAAGGAGGAATAGAAGGATAAAACTAAGTACCTATGCAATATTCCTATGAAGTACCAGAAAATAATTTCCCACACAAGATATTTTTGTTATTATTTTCAACCAAAATATAAGCACAGTAATTTTCAATTTAGGGACAATCATCTTTCACTTCCAAGCTTTTACTGTAAAAAAAGTAATTTTTCTCTGAATAAAACATGAAAAACAACTAAGGAATGGTAAAAAGTACCCTCTCCACTGATTCTTGGTCTCTTGAACCAGCCACTAGTACCTAAAAACCTGGTGCAATAATGTCCATGGTGAAATTCCCTTTCGTGCAGTAGAGAACAGTCAAATACAGCTTTCCCTTATAAGACAAGGTCCTGGCTGCTTGTCTTTTTTTCCCTCAGTTTCTGGTGAATAAATGTTCATACCCATGTCCTGCAGATATAAACACAGATTTCTTATATGGATTATCTACATCCTGTAAAAATATTAAGTAACTTTTCTTATGACAAAAGTGTGTTCTGCTTTATGTATGCTGAGTCAAAACTATACCTATGGACAGATTAACAGTAGCAAAGATTTCGTTGCTGGCATCTACAATAGTGCAAGCTGGTCAGAGGATGAGCAGTATTTACAGCAATAATCCGGTAATAGAATGGTAAAAACTTTTTGTATTTTCAAAAGCTCAAGTTTCAGTTCTTGTGTTGCAGAGAAAACCCATCACTCAAATATTTCCTGACCTCCACTGTATGCAAAGGTGAAAACAAATCTATAACTATAGCCAAAACCCTTATGTTTATTCATAACTAAACTACTCAAAGAATGCTCATTAAATGCAGCCATTACATATTAGGTTGTGATCCCTGGCTCCAGGTTGCAGAGTACATTTTACCTTTCACCCCCTTATTTTAATTAAACTTAGGAAAAATATCATAATTTTTGTTTAATGTGCCTAAGTTGAGTAACTGAGAGCATTTCTGAGGCTTGTCAGCACTGAAAAGCATACACAGTTTTGTCAACTACTGAGTGCTAGTATGTCACAAGGAAACCAACTGCCACTGTGAACCACAACCTTCTGTCCTAAAAGTGTCTGAAACATTCTGTAAGCAAAGTGGTCTCAAACCCAGTCATGGATGTATTTACACAAAGTCACACTGACTGTCAGTACAGAGAACACAGCAACAGCCTCAAAGACCAGCTTGCATTTACATTTGCTGCCTGCACATTTAATTTATCTCCTCTCCTATTTGTGAATGCCTGTTTCTGCAGAGCGCACCTTGGATCGTGTACAAGCAGATGCTAATTAGAGGGGCTCTTGTCTCTGCTGTCAGATCTAGGCTATCCTATCTGGCCTTGCAAAGAGGGGCAACTGGGACAGGTCCATATCCTTCCCACCAGCACCACGATAGATCATCTGCTAGCAGAGCAGATGGGATTTGTACATGGCCTGAGTTAAGCTTTATGCTGGCAGCCTGCAGAGCAGACACAGCGCCAAAAGACATGCCAGATCATGAGCATAGTCCCAGGTTTGCTTTGTCAGAGAACACAAAAGTGATTAACCTCAGTGGTGTTTTACCTACAAGGATCAAGACCACAGCTGGTAACACACAAGATACGGAATTAATGCAGAAACAACACACTGAAGCTGTATACCTAGACAGGTTTTCTGGTTAGGGACATTAAAACTGAATCATTACTTGAAGTAAGAAAATTGCATGTTAGCAATATTACTTGGCTTGACTAGAGAGATGCCTTGCAAGAGCCTTTATGGAGTCTTGTCATTCCGTACAACAGAGTTGTGTTTTGCACACTTAAAGCTCAACTCTTCAGTTTCATCCTTTTTTGAGTGGGTAGTATTTTGAAGCAAAAAAAAGAAAAAAAAAGACGCAGGCAGGGCAGATTTTTTGTTTGCTGGTTTGTTTTTAAAATGATTGTCAAAATATTCCGAACAGTGTAAAAGGGTTCCCTAAATCATGCATCCACAGGATGGCTCCTACTCAAAAGCAGGTCATAACTACTCATGAATGTTTACGCAGTAAAATGCATAATCATCTATCATTCTGCTCTTTTATTTATTAATTTAATATTTATGTGTTCTAAAAACTAAATTGACCTTTCTAGGGTATAAATCAACCATTTATTTGGTTGGTTGGTTGGTTGGTTGGTTTTGGGTTTTTTTTAGATGTGCTTATGAAATTAAGATATTCAAAGATTTTTCTCAGAGCTTACATAGGATATGCAGGAATCTATTAGATACTAATGAGATACAATAAATGAAAACCCAGTATTTTTGTTATGTGTGGTTTTCACACATGTTCACACAGGTACTTTTCATTTAAAAAATATTTCTAGGTCTTAATTAACTAAACAGAAACACACCAAATGGGTGTGTTAGTTTATCCCCAATATTTGTGATAACTAGGAAAATATATAGGAAAATATAATTAGAGTAGTGAAGTGTATTCATGACAGATATGAATTTTTAAAAAATTGTATTTATTGAGGAGCCTTGTTGTCCTTAGAAAGAGATTATCTGGTATTAATGGATACAGTGGAAAGTGTTCTAGAATAAGCAAATATAAATATTTTTACTCTTCGAATGTTTTATCTGTCTTCTACATATGGAATATTGCTTTCCTAACACTGTATTCTCTGGTGCATTAAGCAGTTTACTATTTGCAAGTAATTTCCAATTTCTCTGTTCCAGGGAGTGGCACAGATACACCAAAAAAACCTAAATGTTGTGTTCTGTTTGTTTCTTAATTTTGTCTCTGTGCTTTTTTCCCCACTGCATTTCTTGTTCAACTCTTCCCACAAATACCAAATCACAAGAGAAGGTTTTTTTTCTTTATGTTACTTGTTTGTTTAGTCATTATTTATTCTAGCTAAAGGTGTTTCTTCTTAGTATGCACCAGCTAGGGCTGATTTTATTTTTTTTATGCATATCTGTATGCTGTCCTTCTGATAGCTACTTCTCTGGCTTCATTATCCCACTGAAAGATCAAAAGCAAAATTTTTTATGCAAAGTGTTACGCAGAAACATGTTTATCTCACCTCAAGATCACATCTACCTACTAAAACAGAAATAGACTGGATCCAAATCTACTATTTTAACCTCTTCACAGGCCACTATTCAGACAAGAAAAAAGAACTATTTTCCTTTCTTAATTCTGAAAACTCACTTTTTTCTTCCTGGTGTTCATGAAAAATGAACCTACATTTAGAAGAACAACGTATCGGAAACCCAAAATATGAGTCCTGAGTGCTAATGGACAGTGTAGAGCCCATCCAAGCATATTGAAGATTGCATATTTCCATATCCATGGCTTACATTTTTCTACATTAAGCTGCATCTGCAGTTCTACTCCTGAGGCTGTGCAACTGGCCTTCACCTTTAGCACCGTGTAGTATCTGCCAGTACCAACAAGCTTCATCATCTGACTATTTCCTTGATATTGAGCAAAGAACCTCCAGGGCATACTCCTGTCATCTTTGCTTAAAAAAATAATCATTTATTTCAGTGCTTTGTTTCTTATCTTTTAATAAGTTATTTATCCAAGTGGAGACTGGCTCTCTTATCTCATGGCAGCTTAGTTTCTTTAAGAGCCTTTGCTGAGGGATTGTGTTGATTGCCTTTGGAAATCAAAGGATGTCATATCAACCTTTGTGTACAGGCTCATTGCTTCCTTCAAAGAAGTCCCATAGATTTGTGAGTTCTGTCTCCAAAGAAGACACTAATTCTAAATTTTACACTAACTCTTACCAGTGTTCCCAGAAGAAACAAAGGTGAGCATCACTGTTCTGTGGTACACAGGTGGAAGATGCTGGGGTCTGCCCTGGAATGCTTTCAAAAATTGGTGACTTGAAGATATTTATTATCTTCAAGAGGCTGGAAACCACAACCAGTAACTCACCTACCACTAATTTCAGTGCCTTCAGGTCTGATAGGAGAACATTTGTTGGTCCTTATTTACTAATATTTAACAAGACTGAGTCAATTACTTGTACATATTTCTTAGGCCATTTCACAGACAGATCGAGTGGAGATGCAACTGGCAGAGGTTTAGAGGATAACCATATGCCATTCAGCATAGTTTCTGGGAACATTTGAAAAAATCAAACTCATATCAGCTTTAATTGTTTTTGCAAGGTTGATATATAAAAGTAACTGATTTGTATAGTAGGCTTCTACAGGGCATTTTACCTAATCCTGCATAACAGGCTGAATTAAATTAGCATCATACAGTATCAGTGGAAACCTTATTAATCTTTTTTAAAGTAGTTTAATGCTAGATCTCAGTGGTAATTTTAATGAGACACAAGGATAATGGTAATAGAGTTCTACGGGAATCTATTCCTGGCCTCATGTTATTTTTATCTACAGTTTAAGTAAAAATATGTAGAATAATAATAATTTTTTAATACTGCCAAAATGTGAGCTCAAATATTGAGGAAGAAAATCCCACTCCAATAGGTAAAGGTGAAAAACAGCGTCACACAGCATCAGCAAAAAGACTTTCAAAACTAGTTGATAGTGTTACACTTCAGGTTAACAGGTGAACACAATGTCCAAATAGTCACATCTGAAATGTCTGTGACAAACCCAGCAATTTACTGATTAAATTATTTCAGATTTGACATCAATCATAAAAAAGGGGCCGGGATAACTGGAATTTATTAAAAAATATCAGACGTATCAAAAAGTAACATGAGAGACAGAAAAACTGCCTTCTACTGAAAAAATTGGCAAATTCTACTTCCATAGTTTACCCATGAGAAGGTTAAGAGGGTTTTTTTTTTTATCTTAGCCTTGAAGTACCAACCCAGGGAACTTATTTCCGAAAGCAGGTGACTCTTTAATCTGGATGCAGGAAAAGAAAATATAATGAAGCAAAATCACTGGAGGCTGAACCTAGTCAGACAAGGGAAATAAAAGGACATATTTTCATAAGAACAAACAATTAATTAATTTTTCATGACTTGAAGGTACCGGATCAAGCTCAAATGTCTTTCTGGAGCTTAGACTCTATGAAATTCAGACAATTTGTACTGTCTTATGCAGAGGTTCATATGGCCTATTTAATTTTGAAACTTATACATTTCCAGATACATGGTGTACTTGAAAAAGAAATTATAACGTATGGAAACAAAAGCCCTAAAGTCATAAATTATACAATTTTAGCAATTATTTTGAAGTTTTTTTTCCATTTTCTTTTCCTGCTTTCATACTAGAAAAAAAAAATGAAATAAGAATTATTTCACTGGAATGTAATTAAGAAAATAAGTAAAATATATATTCTGAATAAATAGAACAGCATATGTTAAAGTTCAGATAAAATGCTTAACTTAAGCAAAAACCTAGTCTTACTTTCATTGTTTGCTTTCTCTACAATTATTTCTGTTTATACTATGCTATTGCCAAATGATCCAAACAGGAGCAAAGTCTCATTGTCCTAGGTCACAGAAGAGCTTAAAATTAAGCCATAGAGAACATAAAGCACAAAACCATGGCTGTTTTCTATTT
Source organism: Struthidea cinerea (assembly GCA_013397865.1). Classification (NCBI taxonomy): domain Eukaryota; kingdom Metazoa; phylum Chordata; class Aves; order Passeriformes; family Corcoracidae; genus Struthidea; species Struthidea cinerea. The sequence continues at coordinate 326,020 of VZTI01005471.1, read as the reverse complement.
GTCTACATTCTTAGCAGCGGTTAATGGTTCTTAGGAGCCCTGCCTCAGAAAGAAAAAGGTTTCAGACATTGTAATATTTAAAGAAGTTGAAGGACATGAAGAAGGTTATTGATAGCAGGAATTTTAATGGAAAAATGTACACCATTATAGTGCATATTACTTTATCCAGGGATGTCCAGTTCAAGAATTTTAATTTTTTTTTGCTATACCATGAATTTTTATGCATATTATAAACCTCCCCAACAAGTTACATGGAAATTACAGGGATAGAGACAACCAATAAGTATTTGTAATAAATCAGTGGTTGTTCCAGCCTACACCAGTGTAAAAGGTTTTTTGAAATGCAAGTTGCACTGCGCTGTGTTGTGTGTGTACATGTGTTCCAAAACTGGATCAGCTGGCAAAACTGTACAGAAACATGAGAGGCTTTAATGCTGATAGCTGTTAGATACCATGATATAAAGAGATCCAAAACTCTAAATCTGTTGTTATGCCTTTCCTGAAGCATGGTCTGACAATGTCATTCACGATAAGGAGTTGTCACAGCAGCTGTTCAGGATAAGCTCCAGGCAAACCCACATACTGGCCACACAGACCAGCAGATAGCAGCTTCCCACTTAGCAATATCCTCAAACTGATGCCTTGTAAAGAAATGCTTGCAGCTTCTCATTTGCCATAGTCTAAAGAAAGTGGCCTTTCACATCCATAACCAGGTGCTCTATTAGTGGACAGATCTGACACGCCAGAATAAGCAGTGTTTTAATTTTTTGGAGCAAACACTTATAGGAAAAAATCTGTCAAAAAGAAGCATCAACTTTGAAAATTAGAAAGGAGCACTTCACTGCAACCCCACCCCTAAAGAACAGGAAACATTGGGTTTAAAACAGAATTAGCAATACCATTAGTGTGCCCCAATCTTTTTTCTTTTGTTGAAGTTTTTATTTTAGAAAGTTAAGCTTCTCTGTTGATTTTTTTTACACAGATTTGAGCATTTCCACGTGTGAAGATATGGAAGGTAATTATGCAAATACATTCAATGAAAATTGAGGTGTGTGGGAAGTGACCTCGGCAGGGAAGAAGTGCAATAAAGGATAAGATATAAAGAAAAAAATAAGAAAACTTAAAGATCAATAAGAGTGTGTTGTGAAAGGCCATGAAAATAGAAGTTTGAAGAATCTTGAAATACACCATTTATTATATAAACGTTCTGGTTACCAGCACAGAAATGGCAGATGTTTTGTGCTTGTGATCTGATAATTTTTAAACTATGGTATCCTTTGGAGCTGCAATAAAAAGCAACAGGTAGTGGAAAACAAGCTCTCTTGAATTAAAACAGATCCTTGAGAAAAGTATAAATGAAGAGTGATATATCACTCTTTCATCAGTCTGTGCTACAGTTTCCATTTTCACAAGCTCCAAAAATTGTGTTCCTTTTTGTAGTTTTATTACTTGGAAAGTTGATAAGGAAACAGCTGTAAGGTTTATACCCAAAATGATGAGTTTATATCTCTCTCTCTTTAATCTGATAGTCTTCTTTCTGTCAATTGTGCTACAGGACCTTTTCCAAAGAACAGTACCAATATAATTTTGGGTTTTCACCAAGTGTCATAGCTTCTAACTACTCAAGGCATTGACTGGAATTACTTGCTGCAGTGTACTTTAGTGCTGGACAAACGGAGAACCTGTAAAGGTCCCTACATTTGAATGCACACAGTACCCTTCACATGTTGCATTCTGGCATAAAATGTTAGCCAACCAAAAGACATGCTTAACATTTACTTCAATAGTGGTGATCAGATTTGCAGCTCTAGGTACATTGGGCAGATTTTATGTTACAGCACGCTTAAATGTATATTTAGATTCTGCTAAAACTAAACATTCATACTAACGGCAAACTCAATGGTTAAATACGACCTACCATATATTCCAAATTTGACAGAAATGAAATTAAAATATAAGACAACTTGAGTATTCAATGTCTTTTTGATACAGGCCTATCTGCATTAGCTTTGGAGACATCCCACAGACCTGATTTAAATTAAACACCAGGTTTTCACATAACACAATGTAGGCAAGACAAATCTTGACCTCTATTGCACTATTTGTAAAACATTATAATGCTTCTCTAAATCACAGGCTCAAAAGAGTAAGACTAATTTAGATCTTGGTGCTCAAATATTAAGCCAAGAGAAGCCAGAAAAATGTTTGAGTACAAATTTGCAATGCAAAAAAAAAAAAAAAAATCTTTATCCGTTTTATCCTTCTTTTCAGAAAGAAATATCTTTATTACATTTCTTGTCCAGTTCCAAGAAAGATTTTGGTATTAAAAGACAGCTACGTTTAGCATTCCTTTCAAGATTTGGACTCCTGTTTCTGTATTTTTCTGACTAAAATCTATCCTTGCTAAAATTCAACTCAGGCATGTGTTTGCACACAGAGTTCACAAAAAGAAATATGTATAAAAATGTGTATTCTAATTGTACCCTCACCATGTAGGGTTAGGACTAGATAGTAAAATTTCCTTTGAAATATAAGGTACTGCAAGTGTAAGCAACACAGACAACTGCAATAGTAATTTAAACAAAGTCTACAGTTCTCTGAACAACTATGGAGTGAACATATTAACAACTGCCTCAAGTGAGAGAAACATTGACTTCTGGAAATGCTGAGAGACTGGCACTATACATTATGTCTGAAAACTACTGAGGGAAGGTTTAGAAGTTAACAAATGAACTCATTTTAACGGAAATTGGAGCCTATCTATTTCCCTTCAAATGTAGTAATTTAATGGTTTTATAGGGTTCTTGCACGTATGAGATAGAGAAAGAGGGGGAAAATGTGATCCTTTCAGGGGAGTAGGACTTGAAAGATGACAGAGAGGTTTATACATTAGCTGCAGTTTACCCTCCAAACAAATTTATATAACTGCAAACAAAGAGTTTCACTTATCTAATTAGGAAGAAACAAATGCATATAGTAAAATGTTAATTAGTAGATATAATATAATTTGGGTTTCATCAAAAATACGAAATCTAAATCAATATTTTATATACTGGTAGGACGTCTGCCTCTTTCATTTCTGGATAACAACATCATTTTTTATGTCGAAGAAGGCTCTCATTAATGTGTGCATCTTACCATTTCCTGTTTTTCTGACTTTTTGTTTGTATTTCTTAGGGAAACAAATAGAAAATAAAATTAGTACAAAATTAGAGATTTGATTTTTGAAATTAATGTATATTATGCAAATTAATAGAAAATAATTAGGTAGGAATTTAATTTACTTTTCATAGTGAAAAATGGGCCTAATTCATGAGAAGCCTTCTGAGAAATTATTAGCTTTTATACCAAGCCAGCAATTTTTTTCTTACATGACTGACATTGCAGAAGTAGCCAAAAGCTTTCTTCAACTGAAATGGTAGGAGTCTGTTTACAGATCCAAGGAATTAAAAAACCCTACAGCCACCAAAATGAAGTGACTTGAGTCAATTCTTTGCTCACCTAAAACTTACATCAAGCCCTCTAGAATCTGATGAGCTATTTATGTGAAAAAAGACTTAGGAGGAGACTGTTCTAGCTGTCTTAATAAAATCCTGTGTTGTATTCTCTAAAATATTGTTTGGGTATATAAAGATTAAGTTAGGTTTTGGTTTGTTTTTTTCCCATTTCCCACGCAGAGCAGAAGGCATTTGGATGTCTGGAAAAACTTCCAAATGATACCAAACATGCTTATGTCCTGTAGTGGTTTTGACTGGAAAGGAGTTAATTTTCTTTGTAGCAGCCCTAAATTTCAGGTTTGTGACCAAAACACTGTTGATAACATGCCATGTTTTAGCTATTGCTGAGCAGTGCTTACACAGCATCAAGGCTTTCCTCTATTTCCCACTCTTCCCCCAACAGTGAGTAGGTTAGGGAAGATAAGAGGCTGAGAGGGAACTCAGCTGGGACAGTTGATGTAAATTAACCAATGTATTAGTACAGTAATAAAACCAGAGCTGGCCTTTATTAGGGGTTAACAGTGCTCAGTGACTGGCTGGGTATCCACTTGTCTTGTGAGTGATTGCTTTTGCATCACTTGGTTGTATTTCTTTTGCTTTGCTTTGTCTTTTAAATAATAATAATAATAATAATAACCACAACAACAATAGTCTATAACAGCAGAAGTACTTTTTTAACAATCATCAAGTAAAACAGTGAGGAAATATCATAAGGATATTGGACTCATAAAACCTTTTTTGTTATTCCCTTTGTGGGGAAGGTGCAGATGCACAGTCCATTACAAGATGAAGTTGATCTTGGTTGAACTCCTTGAACACTTCTAGAATACTACTACGGTTACTATAGGAAAAAAAAGAGGCAAAAGATACATACCTAATTTGCTGAATTTACATACAACTGTCAGTAAGTCATCAGACAGTGGGTCAAAATTACAGACATCGGAGCAGTTACTTTATTTCCGTTGCAGCACAAGCAATTTAAATGTGTATCTTATGTGTAGTAAATAGGTGTGTTTTATAATGATTGATACCAGTAGCTGTTAGACAGACTAGGAATGGATGGAGAATTTTCCTCTGTGATCTGTAACCGTTTGCTATAACCTTCTCATGGGCATCCAGCAAGAAAGACCTGATATTGTCTCTGAAATAATTTTGGTGAACACATACCTCATCAGCTGCTTAGCCATGTCCCGGCTAGTGACCCTGCACATGAACTAGCAGTAGGATATGGCAGATTCCTGTTGTGCCTATACCTGACAGCTCTAAATAGGAAATCTGCCAGGCGTATCAAGTTAGCGAGTGATTGCTTGCAAGCAAGTGATTAAATCCCAGATTATTTTTATTTAGCAAGAGGAAGAATAATGAGTCAAAAGTGTTTCTGAGGGCTGAGAGAAGTGCAAGCTGGCATATTGTGCTTGATACAATATGAAGTCACAGGAGCATGATTTAAAGGCAGAATGGGCTGGAATAATTAAACTCCATTTAGAAAAAATAGTTTGCTGCTGAAGATTTAAAGGAAATCTCAGCTGCCAAAAGGAAGCTTGTGCTGTTCATGCTTTATCTGCCTGTTTCAAAACTTTTCCATTCTGCTTCTTAGTCTCAAAACACAGATATTCACTATTCATGCTCTCAAATGCAGACTTTACAGTGATATGTGGTAATGCCTAGTCTTGAACTGTAACTTTTTGAAATAAAGACAAAAAGTTATTACTTTAAGGAAAGATTTTTCCCTTCAGTTTTGTAATGGGAAACAAGAGAGGGAGTTTGAAGAAGTTTATTAAGTTAAGATGTAGAGCTAGACAAAAATGTCGATTAAATAAGATTATTTTCTAATGGAAATTACTTTCTGTTTCATTACATTTCTCTTTGTGAATATGTTCAGATAGGAATGTTTGATGAGACAGTGAACTCCCACCTAGCATTTTTATGAAATGTCATTAGAAAAACCACAAAACATAACTAGTCAGCAAATGAATAGCAAAAATCAAATCAGTACAAATCAGAACAAATCAATTACTTGGCTTTCTAATCACAATATCTCAGCAATGTCAGTGATGTGCATGTGTGATACTCAGAGAATTAATGTGACATATTTTTGCAGCATTTTTCCAGTCCCACTATACAAACCTCTCAGTCATCGAAGATACTTATTGCTTATGACCCAGATTCCTATTACATGAAGATCTATGAGGTCAACCATATTTTTCCCATCTCAAAGTTCTTTTAAAAAACTATCTAATGGCATGAAAATTAGCAGGTATCCCATAGTGTTGGGGTTTTGAGAGTTCCCCTTCTGTTTTCTTTTCTCTCTTGAGGAATTTTTTCCCATACATGTTACCACGGCAACAAATTGCTGGGTGCTTGGGAGAAACAAAAGACCTGGCCACAGGGGGAGGGGTCCAAGGCACTACTCCCTTTCACCTGGGCTGGCTGGCTGGGGGTGCTCTCAGCGTTCGGAGGGAGAGAGGCTGCCATCGTGGTAGCGAGAGCTCTCCGCTGCTGCACGCTTCTGCTTTTCAGCTGCCTTCCTTCTACCAGGACAAAACCGGGATTCTCAAGCCTGCCTTTTCCCTGTCCTGCC
>VZTI01005471.1:296121-319620 GCA_013397865.1 Struthidea cinerea | reverse complement strand
TTTGCCTTGTTATACATACATATATATATATATATTAGTAAAGAACTATTATTCCCATCCCTCATATCTTTGCCTGAAAGCCCCTTAGTTTAAAAATTATAATAATTCGAAGGGAAGGGGGTTGCATTTTCCATTTCAGGGGAGGCTCCTGCTTTCCTTGACAAACACCTGTCTTTCAAACCAAGACACATAGTCACAATGAAAAAGTGATGTACATCACCTGACTATGGCTTATAATTAACTTCAAATATAAAAGCATACTTGAAATAAAAAAAAAAAATAAAAAAGGAATTACCTTTATCTTCCAGTGCAAATTTTAAACTAGACAATGTGAGATAAAAAGGCATTTGTTTACAACCCTTGCCTGGGTTCCAAAGTATTAAAGATTATAGGAAGTACTATAATATATATCGCATGCTGTGAATTATTTACCAGTTTGTAGAAATATATTGTACTGACTATGGACTGGAAATATTTGAATACTTTATATAACATACATAATATATTTTATACATACATGCATACACTCTGCCTTTTCTTCCCCCAGAAGGAATTTTACTTCTATTCCTTTTTGACAAACTAAAATGGATTTCACTCTTTTCCAGTGGTAACTGTTTTGAAATGATCACATGAAATTATTTGATTGGCAGGAAAAATGCCCAAATTAGTTTGCTCTCTCTCTGCAGTCACTAACACCACACACTGCACACAAGAAGGTACACAATGCATTTGTGGGCATATTTGTTTCCAAATAAAGACATAATTTGTAATTCAACTAAAGGACTTACGGGAATTTGAGTATAATCAAATACGACAGAACAAATATAAAAGTGAATATGTTGGCAACAATCCCTGTTAGTGGATGACTACAAGATTGGCTTTCATTTTAAAACACCTCCTTACTCATTCCTCTATAGGTGCTACTGTTGTAGTTATGTGAAATGAAGCTATTTTAAAATTTCATTCAAAACTATTGAGAGCGTTCTACATAAAAGTCTGTCTTGCTTTTACCAGTTATTTGCACATGTTGCATTGTGAGTATGGGAATAATCCACAAGACATTAGTGAGTCTGAAATTTCATGTTGAGCTGGCTGGCTGCACTGAACTTCTCTTTTTCTTTCCTTTCTACACAGAAGCACCTTTGCTAGTTGGGGTATGTGCGACATTGAGGGAATGGTGCAGCTGCATGTGATGATGTTGTTATTAACATTATCTTGAATGACACATGATAATCCAGGAGACATGCTAAGGATATAAGATCTTTCTTTCCTGACACTACCTTATTTTATTTCATGGTTTTTTCTAGCAACATTTTTTAGCACATCACACCTGTACAAGTATTTCTTCTTCTTCAAGCACCTGCTTAAAGGAATCTACTCCGTCTCCCTAAATAGGTCCCATTTTTACTGTCTACTAGGAAGCCATATTTATGTGTGAAATAGCTGAAAAATATTCATGGCAAAACTCTCAATTTCATTCAAGGATGTCAAACCAGTAGTGAAAATACAAATTGAGAATTAGTGTTGGCAAAACCCCAGACTCTTGCACACTGATATTTTGTCTTTTCCAGAGACAACATTCTAGAGTGTTCATTTTCCCAGAGAATAAGCATTTGGGAAAAAAAAAACAAAACAAAACAAAACAAAAAACAGAACAAAACAACCATCTAACCAACCCAAAAAAGAAAAAAAAAAAAACAAAAACCAAAAGCCACACAATATTTTCTTACATCTGAAGTGTTAAGTTTTCTTGAACTGAATGCAGTCTGTTATATCTGGATACAGAGAAACATAAGGAGTGTTTCAAATACGTAGTAACAGTACTTGGGCTGCCATGTTCCCAGAAAAATCTATTAAGTAAAAATATCTGTTTGGAAATACATACAGGTTCTGATGGGTAAAAGAAACAAAAAATCACCATATACACAAGTCCAGCAATGAAACAGGCTGCCCAGAGTGACAGTGCAGTCTCCACCCTTGAAGATTTACAAGACTCAACTGGATAAAATCCTGAGCAAGATGGACTGAATAAAAGTTGACGCAGCATTGAACAGGAGACAAAGTGACTGCCTCACAAAATCCCTTCTCAACCTGAAAAAATCTGTGTTCTCTGACACAGAAAATTAAAAGACAGAGACAAAACTTCCAACAGTATAGACAGGCTTGCATTTCTTTCACTCAGGAATGGCGGTTGTAATTTAAATGTTCAGTCTATGGTATAGGATGTCTCTTCTAGCATCAAAAAGGCAATAATCTAGAGAATTACAGAGCAAAACCTAACAACTGTGTTTCTTATAAAACATTTTTTCTTGAAATGTTCGTATGATACAAGTTTAAACCTCTTAACTACATGTATGTAAAGCAATTACATATATGTACAATAACTACATATATCATTGTACATATTATTGTACATAATATGTTATCTTGTTGCATATATGCAAACTCTGTGGTAGTTAGTATAAACCTAATATGCCTTAAAAATGCACTGTAATAAGTTGATGCTTCATAACATTACATTTTCTAAACCCAGATTACATATCCTTGCGAATAGAATAACCTGTTTTAGAAAAAACACTGCAACTCTTAACTCTAGCTCTGATCTTACAGTAGTGCCAGCTTTCCAGAATTCAGTTTGAGTCTTCCTTGCCTCAGCACCAGCACATACACATGCAAATTTAGGCTTGATGTTTATTTTTTTTCCTGCACAGTGCTGGAAGAAACATTAAAGTCACACAAACTCTGAGAAGTATAACAGGACGGATGCAAGAGGAGATGGAGATCATGCAGCCAAGTTAGAGCATGAATAATAAAGTAGATCCTGTTTGAACAACTGCAAAAGACCTTATTAATTTGACTTGAGATGAATGTTTTGGAAAGAGCTAACTGTGTCAGGAGCAGGATCCAACACGAGACTTGATCTTTTATACATCATTACAAAGAACTTCAGAGGCGTTACGGACCCCTCTAGGTGAGAGCACCTACTGAGTATATAGAAACTCTACCTATAGTTACATTTCAGGTCATATATACAGTTTCATTATTTTCTACTCAGAAACTGGCAGGAATTTTCAATAAATGCGTTTAATTCCAGTCTGAAAACCTCAGACACAGGCAAACTATCTACTTCATAAGTAGTTGTTGTTTTTAAGTTGTTTTTCCTTTTTTTTTTTTTCAATTTTCTCCATTTTGTAGAGTAAAGCCTACTCACATCCCTATGCTTTCTCTCACAGCAGGCCCTCACAGAAGGATTCTTTAGATTCAACTGGCCATTATTCTGCAGATAAATGAGAGGTATATGAGCTTTATCTCTTTAAAAGGGTAATTCAGACTTACAGAGTTGATGTTTCCATATGAAGGTAACTAAAAGGGAAAGTTAATGTGGCTAACTACAGAATGAGCTTACTGTGCCGTGCAGTCATGAGAATGACAATACTGGCTTATATTTTATCTGACATTGCGGATACAGTTGTACCATTGAGTAAGGAACTAGTAGGATGTTTAAAATTAATAAAAAAACAGAAGAGGTGACAGGAATTGATAGTAACAAGGTTGAAGAGAAGAATAGGTACTCTTAAAAGAGGAAAAATTTTGTACCATTACATATTAATATCTGGATGAATGACAAAGAACAGCAATGCCATTAAAGTTTTCAGATCTATAGTAAATAACGCTAAGAGCAAATCAATCTTACAAAGCTTGAAGAGAGTATGTCTTACTTGGTAACACAGCCTCAGCGAATCTTATGTATGCAGGTAAACCTAAATACATGTTTGAAAACTAAGAATGAAAATGACAGTCACCAGCTAGGCTAGCCTGTATTTTGGAAAGCAGAAAGTATGACAAGGCCTCTGGAAAAATCACATGTATGTTCATATGTCAAAATGAAATGCTGGTGCAACGTAATGCTAAGGTAGTAAGGAACGTTGTGAAAACATGGAGATGTATAGAGGAGGAAATACTTGATGAAAATGAGGACTAGGTTTTTCACAACGGTCAGAGAAGACAAACATATAGGACACATTTTATGGCTCTTGAGAATGTTTTGGCTGCATGTGTGTTACAGAGCTCCTTTTCTGTCCTTATGGCTACTCCAAGAAACAGTGTCAGAAAATTCTCTTTTTGACCACCTGTGTCAAACCAGCAGAACCTCCTGTGCTTGGCACATGGCGTCCTTGTACCACAAGTATCTTTAAAAACAGCTGATTTAAGTGATACAGAAAGTGCATATTGGATACTAGCCTTAAATTCAAAGAGAGAACACAACACTACATTCTGTATATGCAGTACAACACAGCATCCCAGCTGCATGGTTTTTTACGTTTATGTTCTATAACTCAGCTATGGCTAGGTTTCCTTCTCTCCATTTCAGAAATGAGACTAATGGCTGCAGACCTTGGGTCTCCTGCTCACTTTGATTTATTCACACTGTGCTGACAGCACGTCATCTTTCCTAACCAAACTTTATAACACTTAAGTCCTCTTTGATTCTAGACTGAGCTTTTGAAATAATTAGCCACATGTAAAAAATGCAAAGCTGTATATAACTATTTTCCATTTTATGTGCATAAACAGTCTGGACTAGTTTGCAGATGTTTGCTCCATGCATCATATCTTTACTATTGTTTGTTCATTATCTCTGAACAACCACCATCGGTTTAACTCCTGGCAGTGGGATTAATATGAAATAGATACATAGAGAGACTACTGGATTTTCCTCCACCCAGCCCCCCTCCCATGCCCCCCACCCCCCCCAATATTCTGATATTAAAGATCATCTTTTTTTTGTGTCCACAACTTAAAAAAGCTACAGACAAGCAGAAAACTTCACTAAAAACATACTACTTGAACAACCTGAGGTTTGAAAAAGGTGGTTTGCAGAGTTTCTGGTATATCTAAGGAAAGGGTAAGAGGTGACTTGATTACAGCCTACAATTACTTACAATGAGAAGATTTCTGATTGCAAATAGCCCTTTAATTTAACAAATGAAGCATAACGAGATCCAATATTTGAAGGTGGAAGCTAGATGATTGATATTAGACTAGGTGCATATTTTTATCAGTGAATCTAATCAACTATTTGGACTATTTACCTAGGGAAGTGCTTGGTTCTTCATCACTGAGAACTTTAAATGAAAATTGAATGTTCCTGAAAGATATGTAATAGCTCAAGCAGAAATTACAGACTTTATGCAGGAAACACTTGAAGGAATTCTGCCTTGTATTATACTGTAGTTCTGACTAGTTGATTATTATGGCCCCTTCCAGTCCTAAAAGATGAGTGAAATTTAGTTTCATTAAAATCAATGTGAATTTTGCCACTGACTAGAATCAGGTTTTTCCCATCTGAGTTTGCACTAGTCCACTTTACAGCCTCACTAACATAATAAAAATACCTTCAAGTATGCAGAAATCTAATCATATTTAATTGTCTTCAACACTCCTAGTGTGATGAAAAAAAGCCTTAAATGTAATACAAATCAGGCATTCCTAACAACTACAAATTAATACTTTAGAAACTGGAGTTGAAAGACTGTGTTTAAACTAGTCGCCGACCATGAAGTTTGAAGCACATACTTAAACTTGCCAGCTGTAAAGTGCTGCTGATAATAAATTAAGGCCGATACAACTGTAAATCAATAGAAGCAAGCAACTGCCCCCTCTTCCTTGTGCTTAAAAATCTGTTGTCTCCCTTGGACAATAAAGGAGCTTTTGCATAATATTAAATTGTTCTTTACTAATTTGTAATAAAACAGTCAGTAAGCCACTGTGTCAAAAAGCTGTCATAAAAAATGTATGTGGTAGAGTGACATTAATAATTAGATGTATTAAGAAGTTTCAATACCAGTTAAAGATATAGATTTAGGATTTTCATTACTGCAAGCAAGAAATGATACAGTTATAAAAAAAAAAATTAGGGATACAGACAAGCCAGTCTGAGTTATATACATCCCTTCTCTCTTGGTATGAAAATAAAAGTATGTGCAGTGGGCTGAAGAGAAAAAACACAAATAATTTCATTTCTTAGGTTTATTAAATAAGTGATACAGTTATAGGCAAAGGACTTGCCATTGAAAGAGACCACAGTGCTTAAAAGCATTAGGTATTCTGTCTGGTTTGTGTATCTCGATTTGCAGTAAGGGGGAGGTTAAAATGTTTAAAGTTCTATGTTACCAAGTTTACATAGGCTAAATGTCACTGTTACTGTGGAGCTGGAGCATCAGGTTTATCCATACAACAGCTCTCAGGGTAAGGCAGAGCTATTATCTCCCATTCTGGAGGTGGAGACTCATGTGAGAAGAGCCACAAAACCAGATACCACAAGGATTTCCTCTCCTGACCGCAGACTTGGTCAAGGGACAGCCAGAAGCATCTATCAGGATGCCAATAGTGTTACGCATCCGAAAACTGAGCAAGCAGTTCTGACACAGAGACTGAGACGCCAAACACTGTAATTGTTCAGTGCCAGTACTTGCCGAATGTGACTGTCCTTAGCAAACAGCATGAATGCCTCATCCCAGCTGCAGGCATGCTGGAGCCAGCAGTGTTGACACATGGACTGCAGGAAAAAGAACACGTGATTTAGCCCTCCCTTCTTTTGTGGTCTGGTAGACAGTAGAGACACAGACAAAGTGGTAGTGGGTCCACCTCCTGCTAAAGGGATAGGAAGCACTGTGGGTATCACAGGCATTAATTCATCAGATGGATTAATGACCAAATTAATCAGACAGAGAAGAAAACAGCTCTCTTATCCACCTCAAAGGCCATTAGAAGCTCAGCTATTGAATGGATGCATAATGCAGAAAGATGAGGCATATTTTGTGAGAAAAGCAATGTGTGTGTGCCCCTGTCTGATAGATTTCAGGGACAAGCATCCTGTGGGATGAGGACCCCAGAGTCTGAGAAAGGTACAATGAATAACAACACATCAGTACGGCATTTCCAGCTGCTTACATACCACCCCATAGAAAGCACATCATCCTTCCTGCAACCTCTCCTGTAGCTGCATCCACTTAATCAACAGAGGAAATTATGTTCAGACTCCTTTTACCTGTCTTTTTGGTGCAAAGTCCATACATCTCTGTCATAGTAAGAATATAAGTGCAGGTTTACTAAATAGAAGGCAGGCACTCCAACATTCCAACTTACGAAATTTAAATCTTCTTCCCAGGCAAAAAACCCAATTTTCATCATGTCTTTTAGGAACAGATTACATGCTAACAGTCCACTGTGAGATTTCTTGTATTGAATTCCCTAATACTGCAAGCACTTTGGTCAACAAGATAGCAGACTAGTCTTTTGTCTCTTCGTGAAGCTAAGTCTAATTTTAAAATAGAAATAACTTAAAGACAGCTGTATGTATAATCTGCGTATCATTCTAAATGTTACATTATTAAAAACCCCTCAGGTAGGAGAAATTAAAAAGTCCTATGGAACTATTGCAATGAATATGACTTTTATTTATTATTAAATGGATATTAATGGACTAAAGAGTTGGTAAATACATTTTACACAAAAATCATTTAGTCCTAATAGGGCAAATTGAAAGACAACATGCTAATTTCTAGCTTGAAAAATTCTTCCTTTCACGTCTTAGCTGCTTCACTTCCTTTTATATTGATTTTGGGTTTCCAGACAATGAGATTGTATTTTGAAGCATTCACACAGGAGAGCATAAGGACAAGGCTATAACAAAACAATTAGATTCATATAAATGAGTCTCTAAAGACTTGAGTAAAGCATTATTCTTTTCTCAGAAAGTTATCAAATTTCTTCTTTCACCCATCCATCACATTAGGCGGTGTGAAAAGGTTTTAAGAAAGCAGATATAGTTTTAGTCCACCAGAGAAGAAATAATTCAGACTTTTGATGACCTTTGTTAAAAAGGAAAAAAAAAAAATCAGTGATGCTGTCAAACAATTCTTATGCAACTCTGTCATTGGGTTGGTCCTGTTAATAGCAAAAGATAGATGAGGTAACATAAAACATAACAGCAACCTCAAGATCAGTTACAAGCCCAGTACTCATGACAAACATTTGTGTCAGGATTTTCCGTATTTCAGTACTCATGCACTTGAGCAATAGAAAATGCAGCTGGAATACAAACTATACATAGGAACTCATCTGGATAAAAATGAGACCCTGAGTGCTTGCACACAAAACTGGACCATGTGCAGACTGAAATATTTTTTTACAAAACCTAAATTTGTCATTGGAGCAGAAAATTTATTGTAGCTCTTCTTTTCCTTGTTTTCTGTTAGACCCATTAAGGGGCAAAGATGGGGTGGGCAGAGGAAGCTGAGAGGGAAATAGTAAAATTGAGAGAGGTTATTTTCTTGAAACAAAGCGTTGTCTGTATGAAATATCTGCTTCAAAACCGAAACATTTCAGACAGACAGGGTGAACAGAGCATAAACTGACTGCAGGGACAAGATCCTGCACTACACTATTTCATATACTGGAAATGCATTAAGGACAGTCCTGAGGAAGATGACTCAGTGAAGTTATTTAGGGTTTGGTTTGGGGTTTTTTGTGCTAATTTACAGCCATTGGTTTCTATACAAACAAACAAGATCAAATGATCATTTCAAAATAATTGATTTTTTTTCTCATTGGAGTTTTTTACTCTAGTCAAGTAGGCTTTTGTGTTGTTTATTATGATAATAATGAAATCTATTGATTGAAAGGTATTCAGAGGACATAGAAATGGTAAGAAAGGACAGAGAAAAAATTCACATTTCCTATATTTCCTTATGCTTTCTCTCATGTGGCTGGGTACATTTATGTTGAGGAAGCAATACGTAAGAAACAGGATCTCAACAGCTGTAGCATCTATCTGGACTCCTAAAAGGCAGACGGTACAGAAGCTGAAAAGTGGGCAGATAGTTGTATTGGGAATATCCACTGAGCATAGTCTTGCTCCTCAGCTCCATGAAAAATTTATGTGGCTTGAAAAGTCCATCTCTCACTAAAAGGAGCTGACCAGGTGTCTGGAACTTTGTCTTGCACGAATACTTGGGACAAGTACACTGAGATATGTATCAGATGTTTTCATGTGTTTTTGAAAGTCCCAAACAAAATACTTCAAGGGAGATAGGTTGCAGAATATTTTGGTTTTGGGCCTTGTTATTGCCTAGAAAAAAAATAGGAAGCGATATAATACTGGCAAAATCAAGGCAACCCATGACACATATAGGAGCAGAAATGCTGATGTTGGAGGTTATTTGACGTAAAAAACCCAAGAGGTATTCATTGTTTTCGGACATTTATAGGACTGCTGAATAAGTAAATGGGGACTTGAGAAGCTGGAGTAGGATGCCAGGATTCTGCATGTAGGTTTTACATTATATTTTCATCCCAGTATGCTAATTTACTTTCTGTGATCTCCACTTGAATAACTGCAAAAGTAGAAGGAGGGACATGACTTGCACTCCCTGATCAAAGAAACTTTGTGTGAGTAGGGCTCATTTATTATAATTACCTCTGCATCACCCTGCCATTTGGTCTTCTATCTAGGGAAATGTTGGCTGCTTAGCATCAATTTTTGCTTCCGTTTTCTGCTGTATCCCAGCACCACCGCTACACCATGCAAAAACTAGTTTTGATGTGTAAGCCAACATATGGCCATTAAACTATTGGCTTCAATTACAAACATAAGGATTCAGAAGTGTGACTTATTAGCATGAAATTATTAAGTTCCTCCTAGAAATGTGGCTTCATCTTTTCAGTCAAACAAAAATACACATTAAACTTGACCTACAAGATCTAATTTTCTCAGATGACACCATTTTATTTCATTTATTGCCATATTATGGGCACAGTTAAGAACCCTTCCTTTAATAAAAGTGTTATCGTATTTAGATTATTTGATCCTCACTTTCCTGTGTCTCTGTTTTGATAGATACCATACCTTGGTTTGTTCTTTTTTTTTCCTAAAAAAAAAAAGCTTGCAAATCACAGATTTTGAATCCTCTTATGTATACAAGATGAAGTTTCATGCCAATGTAAAAAAAAAAAATCCTATAGAAAGCCCCAACCATTTACCTACAACTGTTACTCTCAGGAAAGGAAATTTGGAAGTACTTTGTCCCCGTGTTGCGGTGAAAACTCACCCAAAGTTTTTGAATTGCTTGCATAGCGGTGATACACCAAGAATGTTGTTTCCTGTAAGCTGTTGTCATTCTTTCTGTATTCTGTCTAATGAATCTTTCCTGTCAAGTTTACAATTCCCCTTTGGTATTCTCATTAACATTAGTCGTTAAAACAAGATTGGGCAAAGTGCTGGAAAACCTACCCTCGGGAAAGACTTTATTTAAAAAGCACACACCGTTCTACCAGAGTAGTTTAAAATGCTGCAGTTATTTTTCTGAAAGCTTCAGTGTTTTGGATGATTAAAATAGATTTTTTCAGTATTTGGTGAAAACAATATATTTCAAAAATAATGGAGAAAGTTCCACAGTACTTCAGCTAGCCCTTGAAGCTCAATTCTAGGTTCCTAAAATCACAGAGAATAGAATGGGAGGGACTAAAACATCACTTAACTCCTCTGTGTCCCCAAAGCAGCGTTAGCTATGGTTACATATTTCTGATAGATGTTGTCCAATCTTCATATATCTTTGAAAATATTTGTTACCTTCTCCCTAATAAATAAAAAATATTACAAAATAAAAATTAAATACCTTTCTCTACATGAAATAGTCTTTTATTTTGACTTGTAGCTAGTCCTAACCTCTTCCTCAGCTAATGCATCCAGAAAAATAATTGCCTGTTTCCTTTTCACAGGACACAATGAATTCACATGATGAAGAACATACCAGCAAAGATAGTTTGGTAGAAGAGTTAGAAGTTAGGAACAACCTAGCCTGGTGCTCTGAAAAGGAAAAGAGAAAGAAAAATATCTTTTTTATTTTTATTTTCTAGTTTTCTAAGACAACTTTTGCATAGATTGTGACTGAACAAACATTGAAAAAAATGGGGTTTGGCATAAATTTTCCAGTAGCATGTATTTATGATAAGCTGATGCAAAATTAATTCTAAGCAGAAAAATAAATTGTTTTGATACTAACAAATTCCAAATACTTCACAAGCATTTCTGTCTCACAGCAAGACCTCTCCTTCTGCTTCAAAAATACTTCCCTGAATTAATAATTTTCAATAATGTATCACTAAGAATAGAGGGTTGGTCATACATATGAATGGAAGATGTTTTGTATCGGAAAGAAAATTAAGTGCTGCTTACTTTGCCAGAAATAACTGCCTCTGCCTTTGCCTCTCCTCCTCTGAAGCAGATTTATTATTGCCATTATTCATTCCTATATGTTGTCTTAGGGAACACTTTTATGTGGAAATGTCACTTGTTTTCAGATGCCAGTAACTCAAATTGCTTTACAGTTTCATTAAAAGCCACCATTGCTGCTGGCTGCTCAGCAGACATCTCAGCTAGTAAGCTCTGATGTGCTCTTTACAGCCGAGTTGAGAGGCAGTTTTAACTTGTGCTTTCCACTTGCCCTATAAACAAAACACTTTTAAGAGCTAAACGGTCCTGTCTTCTCTTCTTCATTACCAGGCAATGAATACCTGCCATTTCCAGGGCACTGCAGGACTAAGGACCTTTCCCGACTCCTACATTTGTAAGCCCCAGCCTGACAGGCTGTGGCCGTGAGCATGTACCATGCTCACTTAGGCTTGTCGTGTCTCCAGCCTCCAGACCAACCAGCCTACTATGGAACACAGAGCACTTTTCCATTCTGCTACACCAACATAAAGCATTCTTTTTCGTCTGTGTTTTAGCAAACAGGGGTGACCAGATATACTTTTGACAGACAACTTGTTACCTGACTGGTTTCTATGCTAAAATTTATACTAAAATAGACAACATGCTCTTCTGGGTTTAAACTGCAATAAAGGTTTTCTTATTGGTTTATAACTGTTATTCTGGAAAGATGAAGACTCTTTGCCTATTTCCAAATGTAACCCGATATTACACATTCAGGGGGTAGGTTAGACTTCAGCCCTAGCTCTACTCAAATAATTATCTTAGGTTATTAATTCATGCACTATTGATTTACAGAAAAGGTTATTGACCAAGAGAGAAAAAGCCTGCAGGACTACCCAGTATTAATTCCTGTTAGAAATGAAATTGCATTCTTGATGGATTGAAATCTGATATAACAGACAAATCAAACACTTATATTTCTAGATGATGAGGGATGCAGGGGACAAGTCCTGCCAGGAAAATTACCTGAGTAAATGCCACACTTGCTAAACTCAGTCAGTAGGTTCTTACTTTGATTCTTAAAAGCCTAAGAGTAAATACATTTAGGAAAAATGGGACAGTGTGTTTTATTTGTTTGCTTGTTTATTGTCTTAATTTTACCACACTTGTTTTAAATAATCAGATTAACATGCGTTAAAAGGGTGGAGAGCTTTGGGGTTCTTTTTTTCTCCCTATAAAGTTCTTTGAACATCACAAGCTGTCAACAATTCTATTTTGAAAACCGAAAAAATCCCATATCCAGAAAAAAAATATTACTTCCAGATAAAATGATGAAAGATGGAAACTTTTTGCAATAAAAGCATTTCAGCTGTTCTTGCACCTGACTGAGATGAAGTCAATTGAGCCTGTGAACCAGCAAACTCTTTGTCTGCAGAGACATTGTATGACTTTGTTGGTCTTCTCTCCATCTGCTAGCCAGTTAAAAGTCTACTCAGCAGCTCGAGTACTACAAATAAAGGAGGAATCCAGAGTGTTAGCAAAAAAACCTTTATCAGTGGCATACAGCTTGTGTTCAGTGTATATAAGCAACGAACAAAACTGTTGCATGTGTTCATCATACCATGAATTTAATGTACTTGCTTTCTCAAGTCATATAAAGAGTACGGTGGCAGATGCTGAGCGATGGAAGTGGTAAAGTAACATCAGTCACTGCCTATTTTCCAATAAATATTATGCCATGCTGTGTCATCCTGGTCTTCCAAGGTGTATGTTAAATGGGATACAGTGAGCAAAAAAAAATAAAAGGAACAGACATGAGGACAGTGCTACTGGAATATGATCACAACTCATTTTGTGTGATCCAGACCTTAAGAAAAATAGCAATAATAACAACCTGTTCTTACATACATTTCATAATTTCATGCTCATGTCTCCTGTTTTGTAAGTGGCTGACTTGGGCCATGAAACACTGAAGTGATAATGGGTCAACAAGTCTTCATTAGGATGTGCATCCAACAGGAGTTTAGCAGCTAAATCCATTTTAGGTGACATACGTTTGTACTGCATGATAATCTAAACAGAAAAGAGAACACTCTTGGGGCACGACTTACACCCCAAGCCAGAGCCTGGGCAAAATCAAGGAGGACTGTAAAGCCTTTGGTGTTCAAGTGATTTCAAAACCCACAAGTGTCCTTCAGATATGTACACAACAAGCACAAACAGAAGGAAAATATCGGCCTGCTGTTAGACAAGGTGAATTAGTGACCGACAAGGGGAAACAGCTCTTTGGAAAGTGACCTGGTGTGGCCAACAAGCTCAATAGGAGTGAACAGTGTGCTGCTGCAGCAAACCATTCCACTGGGATGCTGGGCTGCATCAACAAGGGCATCACCAGCAGAGACAGAGAAGCCATTATCCAACTCTACTCAGCACTTGTTATGCCACACCTGGAATAATGTGCTCACTTTTGGTCCCTGCTGGGCAAAAAAAGAAGTGGACAGGTTGGAAAGGGTCCAGAGAAGAACCGCAAAGATGATCAAAGGACTGAGAAGCCTGACATGTGAGGAAAGGCTGAGAGAACTGGGTTTGTTCAGCCTTTAGAAAAGAAGGCTTAAGGTAGACCATATCACTACGGGCCACTATTTAAAGGGTGACTACAAACAAGATGGAAACTCCATTTTTACAAGGAGTCACATGGAACAGACGAGGGGGATAATGGGTTTCAGTTACACCTGGGGAGATTCCAATTAGACACAAGAGGAAAATTTTTCACAATGAGAACAATCAGCCATTGGAATAATCAGGGAAAAGGAGGATTGATTCCCCAGTGCTGGACACTTCTAAGGTCCAGATGAAAGGGTCATCTTGTCTGGACCATGCTTTTGACAAGAAAGTTTTGAGCAGATGTTCCTTGAGGCCCCCTTCCCACCTGGTATTCTATGATTCTATGAAACAGCTCTTTAAATCAGATTTGATATTATTAATCATGTGCTGTAAATTGTCTTTCAGGGCAATTTTAAACCTCAGTGAAGCCATGTTTTCTGTGACTTTAAGACTACTTCTTTCTGCCAACCTATTTTTAATAAAAAATCCATCATTTCAGTAAGCTCCTTGACACGTCTTTGTGAGAATGCTTTGACGTCCCTTCTTAAGCTGAAACGCAGATATATTTTATTCATGTTGACATCTTCCTACATATGCATTTTAAAAACAACTGGCCTCTTTCCACACCTTTTAGCGCAGTTTCCTAGCACCTGCCATTTTTAAAGTTGTATACAAGTTAAGGATTGTTTTTGTTTATTTGTGTTTGTACACTGCATATGAAGATCACCTTACAGTCAGAAATAAAAAATAAGCATGATTATCCTTGGCTTATCGGATACCTTTTTAAGTAAACAAAAACATACATGAAATAATTGACCCATTTTTCTTCAAGCATATCAGAGCAGACTAGGAACAGCTAGTTGTGAAACGATGTTAACATAAAAGGATAATGAAGATGGATGCAGCACAAACTTTGATTTTGAAGCTATTCCACAATGGTTAATGGTAGAGAAGATGATCCCTGAGGCCCCCTTTAGATGATTCTCCAAAGCCAGTATACTCAGTAGGTACCACTAAAAGGAAACAACTTTGATTGACACAGAAAACTAATAATGGTGCTTTCTGGTGATTCTAGCTTGAAATCTTATGTCAAACAAATTAACAAATATAATATCATATCTTCAATACAATCCAGCTATAAACCAGAATGGATGTTTGGCTGTAGAGAACCTAAACAACATAATCAGCCACAACACCTTTGTTTATTTTAAAAAGTAGGTGTAGAAGATTGGCTAAAAGATTAAGCACGTGATGAAACTCGAGTGTACACATCCATAATACTGAAATATGGAAATTGAAACTTTAGCAATCGTACTTCTCTGCCAATGTTACATCTACCACTTATGATAGGCCAGCAATAAAAAAAATTCTAGCAATATGCGCCTGTATCACATATGTCCTTCTCACCACTGAAGAAAAGAAGAGAGAGCATGCCTTAAATCATACGGAAAATAAGATCCCTGGGCAAATTTTGGAATAATAATAACAACAATAATAATAATTGGAATTAAATATTCATTTATTCTACCTAATATATTTGCCATTAGTTGGCATCAACAAAATGTGATGGTGAAATGCAGTTAATATGAAACATCTTGCCCAGATTTTAAAGGAACTCTCTTAGTATTCCTGTGTTCCTGTGGATATAATATTAAAGAGACTCTATGTATAACTTAAGAGATAGATCACAGAGTTTCATTACAATTCCTTTCCCTCTTAATTTTGGACTTCCTGCTTATTGC
The DNA here is from genome assembly GCA_013397865.1 of Struthidea cinerea. Taxonomy (NCBI): domain Eukaryota; kingdom Metazoa; phylum Chordata; class Aves; order Passeriformes; family Corcoracidae; genus Struthidea; species Struthidea cinerea. The sequence goes on along the minus strand of VZTI01005471.1, from coordinate 304,059 downwards.
TTTTATAATTCCAAAAGATATGTTGCTAAATGTACCTCTGATTTTATTTCCTATCATCATTAAAATTCCACCTTGTAGTAGATATTTAATCTATGATTATCCACACAGAAAATATTAAGAATAAAGAAAACAATCTGAACGTCTGTTCTCAGACTTAGATGAGCCTGAGATTCTGTGAGCAGTACAGGGAAAAAAAGTACCTTTATCCTTCACCATGATGCTCAAAGAACTGAGTCTTTCAATGTGATGTGCGTGATGCTCTATATCGAAGATAGTGGGTACAGAAAGCGGATGATCACTTTTAATCTCCTCAGATTGCTACTACAGTGCGTAAAACTTCCAAGACTAACAAAAAGTTATCATCAAAAGGTAAAAGTTATCATTTTTCATATTTAATTTTTAAAACTCCAGTTAAAGAGGAAATGTCCCATAGCTATAGGACTGAGTTTGTTCCTCAACAAGTGATAATTTGTGTTAAAATATAAACAAGAAAGATAGGAAGAAGATTGTTTTTCTTTATAAGTAGATCACATGAGAGAAAGAAGGAAAAGAACTTGTAACAAAAAACTTACGCAGCAAATTTCTCACTGTTAAAAGACATTAGGAATGGAGAGTGTTAGCGATCATGTTCAACAGAATTTCCATTTTAACCATGGAAAGTCTTAGTAAGTGGCTTAAACAGCAACCTGACTTAAACTTCTGGCAACAGCTGACCCACAGTGGTCATTTCCCCCTGCAGAAGGACTAAGAAAACTTTTTATACTCTTTTTCTTAGATTAAAGAAAGAAAGAAAACAAAAACAATACCAAAAAAACCCAAACCAAAAGACCAAAAAAGTCAGTATGAGATGTTAAGTAGAAATAATTGACATGAAAATTTCTGCATCAGTTATAGTCAAACAAAATCATGATCATTTTCCTTTAGAAGTTTCAATTTTAGTTATTGTGATACCATAAGCGTATTGTTTATTGTAATGATTTCCTGTAACTAAGACAGAAAGGTGATGTGTAGCTTTTTGGGTTTGTTTTTTTTTTTTTTTTTTCTTTTTAAATCAAGGAATCCTCTGTTCATGCTCTTTTGAAATGAACCCTCAAAACAGACCCAGTTCACCCCTGCTGATTAGGAAACAAATTAAGAAAGGACATAGCGGTTATGTGAATACAGAGCAAGAGAAACGATTTGTAATGCTGTCCTCACAAATTACCTCTCTAAGCCCTAGGAGGAGATTGACATCTCCACGGTCGACATTCCAGGGATAAGAGGTTGCCCTGGCTGCCGGGCAGCGTTTTGCCCTCCCTTGCCCAGGCTTTCCCCGGGGCTCTCGCCCGCCCGCCCGTGGCTGAGGGGCTCCGCCGTGCCCTGCGCTGGGGCCGCTGCAGCCGCTGGCACCGCCCGGGGCCGGGCCGGGCAGCCCCGGCACAGCCCCAGCGCTGCCGCCACCACCGGGGCACCTCGGCCCCTACGGACGCAAATAAAGACACATCTATTGTCCTGTTCTGCAGGAGGCGGGTATTTTTGTAGATGGGTAGACAAAATATTCCTGTATACACATTCTCAGAAGAAGAAACTTCTTCGACCTATTGAAAAAATCTGTAAAAAAATTTTCTACATTCAGAATTGTAAAGCTATATTTAGCTTTTGTGTGTTTTAAAGGTAATAATTTTCTTATTACTTCTTACTCTTATTTCATTGTATTACAGTATTTTCTCTATCAAATAACAAAGGCAATGAAGTGACCACATGAAAGAGGAAGTGGCTCATCACGAAACCTGTAAATAAAACAATGTTGTGGGTAAAATATCCCTGCTTGAAGAATAAACGGATGCAGCCAGAAACAAAAACAATAGATATATTAGGATCAACAATACCACTGCTTGCAATCAATATGCAAATGCAATTTCTGTGCTCAAGCAGGAATACTGTGTGGAGCAGAATACTTATGAACTCACATGATTAGGCACAGCGTGTGAAAAGCTGACCACTTCCATTGCAGGGGCATTATGAAATGACAGCAGTGTACATGCAGGATCCATGTTTGTCTCTTAAATCCAGAACTTTATATATATAAAATTAAGCTGAAATTTCAAGAATTCAGACTCTGATATTCAAACACCATTACTGAGAGTCACCTCAAAAGTAATTTTATCATCTTCCAAGCCATTTGATTCTAATGCATTAATATAGTTTTGGATTTTCTTCTTCTCTTTTTTTTTCTTCTTTCCCCTGGTGGCTTATTATTCTCAGTATTCAGTGCACATAGAGGCTGAAATTTGCTCTGCAGATATGAGGCCCAAAAGCTTTCATTAAGAATTAAAGAAAAAACAAAGTGAAAAAAGGTGAAGATTATTCCACATCACAGTACTTGGGAATTTAAGATAACTGTAAAACATCATGAAGCTTCTACAAAAACTGTGAGGGCTGAAAGCTTAATATCTTTGAACTGACTCAAGTAATACACTTACTTAAGGAAGAAAAGGAAAACAACAAATTCTGATTTTCCTTCTGAGAACGTATTTCTGTCAGTTGCAACATAAGGTCTAAAACATCATGTCATATCAGTGATACTCACTTCACCTTCTGCTTCCACAAAGCTTTTTGCTCAGGCTTCAGCTGGTGTTTCATATGAAACACACAAAATTATTTTTTATCTGTCTGGCAGTGAAAAGACAGCATTCAACCTAAGATGTCCAGAGCAGAAATTACAGAGTAGAAAACAAATATACCATTTAGAATATCGTGTTTTCTCTGGGAACCATAGAAAACCTGCCTAAAACTGAAGGTTGTCTGCACAGTTTTGTAAACTCATTTGACTCAGACAATTTAATCACCCGATGAGCACTTGCCAAGCCAAGAAAATACATTTGATATTCCTTTTGTGATGTCTTTGACAGTGCAATCTCTTTTTCCCTTATACCAAGACAGTCCATTGCTCTCTGGGATATTAGGGTCTTCTTCAGTTCTGCATTCATTCCTCTCTGGTTTCTGATGTGTTTGCAATTTTACTGTTGTGTAAATATTATCTTGAAATCCTCTCAAACAGAAAGTGCAGTATGGAAAGCCTGTAACAATGCCATGGGACTGTAACCTTACAATTCCCATAACCATACCTAAGTACTTCCCTCAGCCAAAGTAAAGAATTGTGAAGAAACAAAGCCACAAGAATAATTTATTCATTAAAAATAAGTTGTTAATTTTTTATTGAAAGACAGTTTAAGAAATAGAGAAATATAAGCTTTTTCCTTCAAAGAAAACAGCAATGAGTCTCTAATTCCAAAGAGTTCCATTAAGAAGGTTAGTTCATTGCTCTGTTCTCAATAATGGCATTAATAATAGCAGAGCTTTAATGCTCCAGTAACATTGGACCAGGAGCTTAGTATTTATAAAATATAAATATAATTGAAAGGCACATAGTTTATGTATATAACACAACTATAAATAATACTTCATACAAAAATCCTAGAAGTATTTTCTTTTCTGTAGAGTTATCTAAATACCTGCTTAGAAAACATATATAGGAAACAAATTTAATCATCTCGTGTAATTTTCGTACTTCTTTCTGACAGTTTCTGTATTATGCCTAATTTAGGGTTTGACTAAAGCAGACCACAATATTTAACATATAAATATAAAAATACTTTGGGAAGTAACAGGAGAAACAGATGTGTTTTGGAGAGCATCGTCATTGCCAGTTGTCACAGACCAATTAATGTGTTTGTATGTAAATTATCATTCTTGTACCCATTAGATCACAGATGTTCAATAGATATTCAGCTTCCATGCTCCTGAGGTGAAAAGGTAGCTGAGTGTGGACAGACAGTTTTCCTGAATTTTTAATGCAGCTGCTTTGGTATCATTGCATGAGGTTACCTAATTTTTTTGACTGATGTATGAATATAAACGAATCACTGGAGATCCCGGAGTATAGACTGTCTCTTCATCCCTGCTACAATTTATAAAAAAAAAATTAAAAGTGATATTGGGAGGATAGAGAGCAGAAATTTCAAATAGCAGTGTTTAGCTCTGGAAAACAAGATTTAGGCATTGAAATCTGTAGATTACATCCAATAGAATACAGATTTTCTATCCACAATTATTTCTATTTCTAGCCCTAAATCTATGAATTTTAGTAATTTTAGGTGCTATATCACAAGAACATAACAGAACAGAACTGCATTTTCAGCCTGTCAAAGCTGCAGAATTTTATTGTAGCTCAGAGAAATAGGGAGGATTGTATTGCAATTAGAGCTAGAAAGGTTCTCTCTTTTTAAGACCATGTCTTTGCTGAATATAAAACCCCATACAGTCGACCTGGTAGCCTGTGAATGTATGCAGGACACACTGACTGGGCTGTCTGGCTTGGAGGCAGAGTTCAGCTGTGACCCTGTCTTTCCTCATGCCCTCCTACTGACAATAAGAGGCCAAATGATTTTTGTGACACTGGCCCAACAGCTCCACTCTTCAGACACACCAAATAACCACATGATCAGGGCATATTTCCAGGAGCAGGATCTTAGTTACAGCTGTTCTGGTTTGAAAAATCATACCCATTCCAAATTGTGCATTTTACTTCCATCGGGTTGTTAGAATTGCAGATCACATACACTGGACTGTGAACTAACTATTTCTTAAATCTATAGCGGGTTTAGATGTTGAAAATTTTTATTATCAATTGATCAATCCCATAACAAGAGTAAAGGATCAAGGCTCTGTGGCACTGGGCATTATCAAGGAGAAAAAAAATTTCCTTTATTTCTCTATTTCCCTAATGAACTTTTTACAACTACTATACTATGTGTAGAAAACTTACACTGCTGCACCCTGAGAGAAAAGGGAGTAAAAATATTTAGAATACTTGCACACATTCATAGAGTAAAACCATAAAATCAGAGCTACCTTAATGAATAATGCGTAAACTTACCTGCTAGTGTATAACAGGCAAACTCTGTTTGACTACATTCGTTCCTGAATTACATCACTGCTAAAGCCATTACCAAAGCATAGACAGATTTGTGCTACCTCACCCTAGGGATTACACACATCGCTTCTGTGGTAATTTTCTTCCTTCTATCCCAGTAGCCACCAGAAGCGAATGTATACAGACCTGTACTACCTCTAACCTTACTTCACACTTTATTATCACCTGCAACACTGATCTGTGCTTGTCCAAAGACTAAAATCCTGCTTTTAACACAGAAATCTGGAATGCATGCTCCTCTTGAGGTATTTCCATGGTGCATGCATTATTACTTCTTTCTCCTGTATAAGAAACACTAAATTTCATTAGTTTTTCCAATTTTATTTTTTTAAACACAGAATTGAATGATGCTTTAGAATAAACAAGTTAGAGTTCATATTTGTAAACATTTCTGTTATGACCATGCATGTTTCATGATCTCAACTAGGGGGCTGTTTCCACAATACCTGAATGTCTACAAGGTAAAAGACTGGTTTGGAGGGACAAGGCACTGTGTCACATTGCTGTTCTGTGAGGACAAGGAACAGTAAATCTTCTACCTGCCAACTTGCCTTCAAAGCAAAATCCCTTTGGGAAAGAGGTTAGCGGGGGACATCCCTTATTACCACAGGAGGCATGCACTTAAGTCAGTGGCAGACATTCATCTGCTGAAAACAGGCACAAGAGGGTGGGTGAAAAAAGCAGGATCTAGCAAACTCGCAATTTTGGACAGGGATGTCAGAGAAATTTTCACCTCCTTTTGATCCTCTTAATATAGAATATTCCAGGTTTATATTTGAGTTTGTTTCCTAGGATCCAAGTCAATTACTTTTATCGATCTCTGTCTTGTAAAGTTTACTACAATTAGTAGTACCATATGTGGCAATCCACATTACTACCAACCATGCAAATTACCTGATAACTCCAAAAGAAATGAATGGGATGCTACAATAAAAAAGAAACTTTCCAAAATCAGAGAATAATGACAATAATTCTCCAACCTCTAGTTATTCACAAAAGCATTCAAATGTTATTAAAATTGCTTTCTTTATATAAGGGCTACTGCAGCATTTATTTCAGCCAACTTAAACATCCTGAAAGTTCTGAAAGAAACTTTCTATTTTTATTATTTTATTCTTAGCATGAGGAAAATATTATGTACAAAATTACCATAGTAATTAGGTACAAAATTATCTAGGCCCTTTAGGAGTCTGAATTTCCACTGACTTTGGGGAAAGAATGTAGATACTTTTGAAAACACTGACTAAAATTGTTTTTCCAAAGTCACAGAGAATGTCAGTGACAGAACTAAAGCCCCTGGAGTATCGGCACAATCTCTTACCAAGAAGACCATCACATCACTACTAGAACAATCACAATTGCAAACAGATTACAATTCAATTAATTGCAAAATAAAGATTTTACAAAGGAATTTAATTGCAATCAAGTCTACAACATTTTTCTCCTACAACAATCGAGAAAAATGTCACATGTTTGTATAGAAGTCGAATCTCCCCTTTCAACACAACACATTACCATTGCCAGCTATGTACTGTGGCCAAAACTGTTGAAGGATTAACATAAAATAACAAAAAAGACAAAAAATATATAATGTTTATCTGCAAATTAACTTACTGTGTCCAGAAGAAAGACAGTGATAATGATGAATTATCTACACATAATACTATTCTGGAGGTTTAGAAGGAGGAACACTGAAGCATGAGAAAATTTGCACTTCTAAATCCAGTTAGAAAGTGTGGGGGCCGGTGAACATACCTTTATGTTAAGGCTTTTCCCAGGGTGCATGGTTCTGTTAAGTTAACCTACTCCAGTGTGAATTCCCCAGCTGGCTGCTGGCCTTGGCCCCTTGTCACTCCCCCGGGGCTCTCCCATTGGTCCCCATGCCCTGATCCTGCCTTTTCCCTGGCCCCAGGAAAAACTCAAAGTTAGCCATTGTTCTCGTATTTGCCCCTGCGACTTTCAAAAGTGAAGATGCAATAAATCCTCATGCCGGAATGCAAGCAAATACCCTTCCTGACTCTTTGCTACTGACTTAATACTGAACCTGCCCAGGCTTCTGTGGGAGCATGCGGGACCCCACGGAGCCAGGAAGGAATGGTATTAAAAAAGTTATTAAGAAATAAGGCAAAAGCTTTTAAATTGTAGGTGACTCCCTTCTGAGAGGAACTGAGGGCCCTATAAGCCAACCAGACCCATTCCACAGGGAAGAAAGGGATATTCGTAGGAGACTCCCTGGACTGATTTGGCTCTCTGATTATTACTCACTTCTGGTTGCCCACGTCAGCAGTGACAATGTTGAAGAGAGAAGTCCTAGGGCAATCAAAAAGGACTTCAGGGCACTGTGACAACTGGTTGAAGGGACAGGAGCACAGCTGGTGCTTTTCCTCAATCTCTTCAGTTGCAGGGAAGGATGATGAAAGGAACAGAAGAACCCACCTGAGGAACATGTGGCTTAAAGACTGGTGTCATCAATGGAATTTTGGAGTTTTTGTTCATGGAGTGGTTAATATAGCACCAGGTCTGCTGTATAAATGGATGGGGTTCACCTGTCTAAAAGGGGTGAAAGGATTCTATCCCATGAATTGGCAGGGCTGATTGAGAAGGCTTTAACCTAGATTTGCAGGAGGAAGGAGATAAGACTGGGATCACTAGAAATGGGTGGCATTTCAGTGTTGGGGGTGAAATCGGCAGCCCAGCTGAAGTGCATCTACACCAACGCACCCAGCATGGGTAACAAACAGGAGGAGCTGGAAGCCATGGTGCAGCAGGAAAAATATAACATAGTCACCATCATGGAAATGTGGTGGGATGACTCCCATGACTGGAGTGCTGCAATGGATGGCTACAGGCTCTTCAGAAGGGACAGGTGAGGAAGGAGAGGCAGTGGGGTGGCTCTGTACATTGGGGAGTGGTTTGGCTGTATACAGCTGAACGATGTTGATGATAAGGTTGAGCGCCTATGG
>VZTI01005471.1:282992-296046 GCA_013397865.1 Struthidea cinerea | reverse complement strand
TTTGTGGGAGGTTCCTGGAGTGTGTGGAGCTTCCTGACACAGCTGGTAAGTGAGCCTGCCAGGGACAGTGCCCTCCTAGACCTGCTGGTTACAAACACAGAAAGGCTGGTGAGAGATGTCGTGGTAAGAGGCCATCTTGAGCACAGAGAAATGATAGAGTTTTGAACCCTTGGTGAAGTAAGGAAGGGGGCCAACAAAACCTCTACCTTGGACTTCTGGAGGTTCAACTTTGGCCTATTTGGGGCACTGGTTCAGAGAGTCCCTTGGGAAATAATCCCTAATAACAGAAGGGTCTAACAATGCTGGACATTGAGAGGGAAATCTTAAAGGTGCAGGAACAGGCTGTCCCTGTGTGCCAAAAGATGAGCCTGCAGGGAAGAAGACTGGCCTGGCTGAAGATGGAGCTTTCACTAGAAGTCAGGGAACAAAAAGAGAATTTATGACCTTTGGAAAAAGTGACAGGCAGCTCCAGAAGACTACAAGGATGCCATTAGGTCATGTAATGAGGAAGATAGAAACTTTAAAATTCAGCTAGAACTCAATCTGGCCTCTCGTATGAAAGATAATCATAAATGGCTTTATAAATATATCAACAACAAAAGGGAGGTCAATGAAAATGTCCACCCTTTCTTAATTGGATGATGGGGAGAATCTTGTCATGAAGGATGAGGAAAAGGCTGAGGTGCTTAATGCCTTCTTTACCCCACTCTTCAACAGAAAGTCCAGTTTTCCTCTGGGCAGCCAGCCCCTTGAGCTGGTAGACAGGGACAGGGAGCAGAACTGAACCCCTGCAATCCAGGAGGAAGTAGCTGGTGATCTGCTGAGCCCCTTAGACTCTCACAAGTCTGTGGGATTGGATGGGGTTCATCTCATGATACTGACAGAGCTGATGAAAGAGCTCATCAAGCCACTCTCCACCATTTATCATCAGTCCTGGCTAACCAGGGAGTACCGGGATTACTGGAGGTTGGCCAATGTGATGCCCTTCCACAGGAAGGGCTGGAAGCGAGATCTGAAGAACTACAGCCTGTCAGCTTGACCTCAGTGCCCAGGAAGGTTATGAGTAGATTATCACATGGCAAGTATAGGACAACTAGGGGATCAGGTCCAGCTGTCATAATTTTAGAAAAATTAAGCCCTACTTAACCAACCTGATCTCCTTTTATGACCAGGTGACCCAGCTAGATAGATTAGAATAGTCTTTATTAGTTTAGTAGTTTAAAATTAACTTTGCTTTAAAATGTTCTTCCTACTAAGAATTATATTACAACAAAAAAAATTATCATTATTTGAATCATTCTGGGAAGAAAATAAAAATAAATATTTAAAAAATTGAAAGGAAAAAATGAGAGAGAAATAGGACAAGCAGATGGGATGGAAACATAAAAAATGCATAGTGATGTATTAAGTGTTACTCATCACATGCAAATTACTGCCTGTTAACTAAGCAGGGACATTCACACAATCAACCTTTCCTACAATGAAATTAGATAAGATGGTGCTTTCTGGCCTTAAGAAAATCAGTATTTTTATCCTTATTTTTTCAGTTATATTCAAATTCCCGCAGCTGGTTTTGTTGAGGGAAACAGGAAACAGATTCAGAGCTGAGAAAAAGTAGTTGTAGAACTCATAATTTTCATATGAACATTTTAAAAGGATTTGTTCTAAACTGAAAAGACAAATTATAGCAGTAAGCAAGGCAAATCAGCTGTTTTGAATTGTAGTATTTCGCAAAACTCTCAGGGATAACTTGTAGGGGAAACTGAATTAAAAAATCTTTTAGCAGAACACGAGGTCCACCAAATTGGCATAAATCCATGGCCTCCACTGGCTATTTCTGGCTTGGAGTCTTAAGCCATTCTAATACCTGCTGATTTTTTATGTTTATTCCTGATAATAGTTTTTCATTATGTTCATTAAACAAACAATTGCGTTTATTTTTTTTGTTTGTTTGTTTCCAATCTGATTTCAGTCTGTTAAAAATGAAAAAATAATGTTCTACCAATCTGGTTTCTATTTTGAAATGAGTAACAAAAGCATTTACTATGTTTTTGACTGACTTGTGTTCTTGCTCAACTCATATAAACTGAAATAAATAAACTCTGAAAAAAGATGAACATATATATCAGAATTTGGCTTCCAGTACAAGATTTTTTTGATAAAGTTAATTTGAACTGACATAGACAAACTGTTACATAATTTTACTAATTGTGAAAAACTACATACCCCCTTTAAGAAAGTCACCTTTAAAGTGCTAAAATACTAAATCCAGACATTGGTCTGGAACAATCATATTTTTATCATTGTACAAAAAATTTGTCTTGTCAGGTCTGAAAAATGTTATCATCATCGAATTTCTCCATGATACTTTGCCTTGGAATTTTATTGTTTGTGAAAAATTGCTTTATATAATCACCTAAAACTATTTATTATCTTGTAAAGTATAAGTCTTCTGTGGAAAATTACTTCTTGTTCAAAACACATGTATTCCTTTTGTGCATGTCGAGTTATGTGCACTTTTTTAAACTGTATTTTATTTCTCCTCACTACACAGTGAACACAATTCACTTTGCACCTAAGGTTATGTTTTATGTGGTAGAGGATAAAAATTGTTTGCTAGATTCATCAGTCCTATCACACAGATTTAGAAATAGTACAGTAGAAGATGGCAGTTTTAAACATACATGGTTAACAGAAAAGTTGGATTCACAACTAACATTCTGTTGTGATGATACATAACATGAAAAAAATATAACCAGTTGAGAAAATATTTTTCCATTTTAAAATAATCTTTGTTTCCAGTAGCATTCTAAAGTTGGTCCATCAAAAATTTCCAACATTGGCCTGTAACTACTTTTTTTTTTTTTAAATTCTTCTGTACTGGTCCTTCAAACTAAAAACAAAAACAAAACAAAGTCACCTACTGTTGGGGTGTCCTGGCAAACCTGCCAGCCTAGGGTGTGGGGGGACAGAGCTGATCTGGGAAAACCCCCTCGGTTTATGTTATCTCTATACAAATGTGTATTGGTTTCTCCCTTCCCCCCTGCGGTGCCAGGGGTGTTGGGCTGGCCCCGGGTTCTCTCCCTCCCCATTGGCTGTTGCTGTAAGCCCCGCCCCCCAGTCCCCAGGACCCGGGAGAAACGAGCCGTTCCCAGTCAGACTGCTGCCGGGGACGAGCGAATAAACATCTCCAGCTTCCTCCAGTGTCTCCGTTCTCGCCTTCCTTTGTTCCTGGGGTCCCGGGGGGTCCAAACCAAACCCCGCGTGGATGCAGCTGCTCACCAAAGAGAGATCCGATAGCCAGAGAAAAGGGAAATTACAGACAGCTTGGCCGGCTTTTAAAGTGTGGTCTAAAATCTGCTATTTTGCTGTGCTAGCTCGGAATCTCACCCCCGAGCTAGCCAGCCACGGCAGGCAGACAAAGAGACAACCTACCCCCCACTAAAACAAACACCCCTAAAATATCCTAAATAATTACTTTCATTTTTTTCCTCTCTCTGTGAAAAAGGAGTTTTGTTTGAATTGGTCCATTCCTATAAATATTTTATGTTTCAGTGACCTGTTAAGTTCTGACATTCTCATATTTTAAATGCATGGCTACAGATATTTAACATCTCAATGGAAAACTCCATATATGGATTCAATAAACTGAGGCACTTCCCGCTCAGAACTAATTTTATTTTATCCTGTAACATTGAAATGTGCTGATACAATACAGATTGAAACTGAGGGATAAGTGCAGGTAAATAAAGGCACAACACAAAATCGGCTAAAAAATGCTCATTGATTCTATATTATACCCAGACCAAAAATAAAATCTGTATCTCTGAGTTCATCAAAGCTATTCAGTCAACCAACAGGTTTTAGAAAAACCCTTTCCTGCTTTCAAGGTGACCAACCAAGATATGGTACATATCAACATGTAGTTTGGACTAAATACTTAAGCACACAGACACAGGTTTTAGTTGGACTACCTGGGTCACAGATTACAAACGCAGGCAGAACCACCTTCAGGTCAGCTCTGGCAGAGTAACTGTCACATCAGATGAAGCAGCCAGGAGGGAGCGAAGAGGGTTATGAGCTTTTCCACTTAAGGTTTCCAAGCAGCAAATTCAATCAAGTGACCTGATAGCTATGATCTTGCTTTCTGGTGTGTATGCATGTAAAGCCAGACTTACTTTTACCACACAGACAGAAACCAGGGAGCATAGTGGAAAAAAAATAGAAAATCTGATTTTAGAGGGTAGAAGAAAATTTGATATCAGCCAGAAGCAGCAGATGCTATGATGGGTTAGGACAGATCTATTACTTCAAAATTCTCTGACTCGCTTTTATCCCCTTTTGTTTCTACATCTATCTTGTATCAGGACAACCAAGTCTGCATCCTTCATAGTTGTGGTAGTGACAACTTAATTTGCTTTTAACGAAAAAGACATCTTGAGACCAATTTGACTACATACTGTCTTAACCCCTCCTTGGAACAGGTGAGGAGCAAAAGGTGAGCCTGTGTTTGGCTCTTTTGAGTCTGGAATAATTGACTCAGTTGGGAGGAAGAAATAGGTCATATACTTAGATTTGACAATTCTCTATCAGTTGTATCCACTGATACTAGGAAAATTCTCATTTATTTGTCAGCAAAAAAGATATTTTGTCTTTGAGTTTCATGCCTTGCCTTGGCTTGTGCCTTGTGTAAAAAAGCCTGTGTACTGTCTCTCTCCTTTTGAAAACTCCAGGTAGAGATTCAATAGAGCATTATGGGTTTATGTTTGTATCATCTCTGATTTGTGAGGATCCCTCCCTCCACGCAGAGAATGTACAAGAGTCTAACTTTGAAAAGAAGAAGGCAGAAAATGATAGAAACCCTTCCTTATTGCAAAGCAGTGAATTTATCAGTGACTCAAATACACGTTCAATGGTCTTTTATTTTTGTTGTTTTTCCTCGGTCACCAGAAGCCTCACACCCTTCTCCACACACAAAATGTCGGTGTCTGCTTCTTTGACTGTCCATTGAGCATTTGAACGATAACCATTCATCTGACTCTCTGTATGGATTCAAAGTTAGGATTGTAATGCAGCAATCATCTGCATGGAGTCAATTATTGTCATATTCTACTCAAGAAAGCTGGTAATGGAACCTTTTTTATTTATGTATTTTGAGCAGGACACTTTAGTTTAAGTATCAAAGAAAGATGCCATCGTTAACATTAACCAGAGGCATTTTTATTTTATTAAATTTTTGAATTATATTTGCTAGTTCTAATTAGCTGCTTTTATTGTCATAATTTTTAAGGATTTCTATTAGTTCAGGGAGGGAATTTAATTAGAATATGACATTATTTGATACTGCAGGGAGACTTTAGATTCAGTAGTTAAAATTAAATAACGTAGCCCTAGCCTTTGCAATGTTTTTCAAATTATTTAATTAGCCAATTACAGCTTATTTAAGATGTACACGTTATTTACCTTGAGATACAATTCCCATTGTGGTTTGATTCAGCTGATAGGTTCCAGGTTCGTTCAGACAGTATTTGGACTTTGTGACTTTGGCAATTTTCACTGTTGTTAAACAGGCTTAACAATCTGAATAGCAGATTGTACAATGCCACTGGTTTTGTGTATATCCCTGCACACAAGATTAAATTCAAAGTTTCATATGGTTTCCATGAGCATTCTTACTACACTGCAGTAAAACTTATCTTTTCTACCCAACTTGTTTTTTTCAGTCCATCCATTCTTAAGAGAAATTTCCACAATCACAGAGAAAATAAATAAAAACAGTATTTGGGATTCTACAGTCCTACTTCAGTGAACAATTTAGTGTGCTGTAAAGAGATTGCATTAACTCTCAGCCCTAAAAAAGCCCTTAACCATAAAAAACATGTCTATATTTTCCCTACAGCATTCAAATATAGCTCAGTTTAAGTAAGAAAAGCCAGAAGAAAAGCCAGAATCACTCAGAGGGGCAGAAGTCTTTGCTTGCTTTATACAGATAGCAAGAGGCCACAGTCTTTCACCTTTCGAACACTCACAGAATGCACATGGCACCAAGAGTCCTCATGATAGTCATTCTTTTGTCCTGAAAGGTGTATGAATTGTATGTTGTAGAGGGAATGTTGTATTGTGTCTGTTTGTTGGGCTGCTGGGCTGGCTAGCTTGGGGGTGAGATCCCAAGCAGCTCAGCAGCAGCTGAGACCACGGTTAGCCAGCCATGCTACCTGGGATTTTTCCCTCGCTGGCAGCGACCTCTCCAAGTGATGCAGCTACGTCCACAGGCGGTCCAGTTTGGACCCCCCTGGACCCCGAGAACAAAGGAAGGCGAGAACGGAGACGCTGTAGGCGGCATGATGGGTTTACTGCCTCCTCCCCCGCAGCAGTCTGACCAGGGAGCGCCTGGCTTTCCTCAGGGTCCCGGGGATGGGGGCGGGGCTTACAGCAACAGCCAATGGGAAGGGAAGGAACCCGGGGCCAGCCCAACACCCTTGGCACCGCGGGAGGGGAAAGGGAAACCGGGGTAAACCAGTTCACATTTGTGTAGGGGGAACATGAACAGCGAGGGTTTTTCCAGGCACTGCTCTGTCCCTCCGAGCCCTAGGCTGGCTGGTTTGCCAGGACACCCCAACAGTATTGCTTTCCAGTTTCTTTAGGAATGACACTTCACTCAAGCATGGTTACAGTTTTCCTGCAATCCAGAAATAGCTGATGACCCGATGGTCATAGTAGGCTGAGACCTTGTCCTATGGTCTCATGAGCAACGTAACAGGCCCCTGCGAGAGAAGGCAAGGAGCTCTCTCCCTGCTCACAAAAGGCTTTCTTGCTGAAAGAGTGAGTGAAAGCTGCAGCTCCCGAACACTTCTGCTGAAGGTGGGTAGTGGGGCATGCAGCCTTAATTTCCCTCAGCCCATAGTGAGGGACTGCAGCCTGAGGGTGCCGTTTCATGTTATTTATAGCTAAGCCTAACTCGCAGTTTGGTGATAACCAAAAAGGGGGATCCCGCAGCCACCTCTGGCTTAACAATTACAAAGCTTAACATAGTAACTGTTAGCTCCTCATCTCACCTGGGAAGACTCCTTCCCTCGGTGAGCCCTGGGGCTGTCTCTGTAGCATATGCTCCTGACACCAGACTGTGTCTGACACCCACCCGCAGGGCGATGTCCCAGCCCCGCTGGACCTGTCCCCAGGGAGGGAACTGATGCCTGGGCCTGGATCTGCCTTGCTGACCCCTGGCTGCCCTGCTCCTGGTTGGGGCACTGGGACAGTCCCTGGCTGGTGAGGCCTGTTATGTACTTGGAAAAATCTCTTTACTATGAAAAGATTTCAGGATGATTATAAGCATCTGTTCTGAAATTTCAACCAGTGCAGATCAAAGAGGGGTAGAGGGAAATAACAGGGACTACCTTCAGCAGATCTGGAAAGAGCATATGAAAACTTATAAAGTGAGAGAAAAAATAAGTTTATGAATAATGTTACTGAGAAAGAAAACAAAGAATTTCTAGGAAGATTTGTGATTCAGGCAGTACCCTAAAGAACATTAAATCCAAATGCTTAAAAAAAAATGTAGGCTATAGCTATAACAGTGAGCCAAGGTTTCTCATTGTTTGGAGGTTTAATGTAATAATGAGATCATTCTCATATTTTTGTCCTTTGAACAAAGTGAATCTTTCAGTTGTACTTTCTCAGACCACTCCATTTTGGTGAAAGAGGCAAATTGCTACAACCTTGTTGTCTGTAAAATTCAACTCAAGAGCTCCTCATCCTCCTCCTTTATAGAAACATGCTATAAAAATTATAGGGTGAAAAATGTTAGTAATAGTAACACAAAGTCCGGCGTTTCACTGGCAAGTTTCTTAAAGCACTCCAGTTTTGTGAATATTCAATAATATTGCTAATTGCAGAGGTAAAACAAAAAGAAACATTTTCTCGTGTACATTGCAGTCACATTGTACTAACCTGCAGTGATATTTACATTGACCTGTAAGACCACCCCATGTACAATGCAGCCATTTTTGTCTCCGTGTGCATGCTAACAGCTCCGAAAAACCAATGACATACAGCTGAAGCTGTACGTCTGGTGCTTCACTGACATGAATGGCAGGTTTATGTGCCTGACACTCTCCAGAATCACAGCAGGATTTCCGAATAAGTTTCTTTTTTTTCTAACTTCATACAGGAATAAACAAGGAAAACAGTGAGGAGCTGAGCTTGAAGATCATACTCTAACTCTCTCTTTATCACAAAGATCTGAAGCAAATGACTTGACAGGGTTTTTCCAGATAGTGTTGCAATGTGCCTTATGCTTGGAGTTGTGCTTAAGGCTGCAGTCGTACTGCCTACAAAGCTTTTGCCCTTATGAATTTTTCAAAATGGGGGTATGTCTCTCTCGTGATGGGAAATGCAGGAGATTTTTATTGAAGGGCTGTGGAATCAATGGATTGGCTTGCAACAGGAGTGCATACTAGTTACATTTTGTGGAGGAGAGAGGTTGTAGGATGTGCTTCTGTGATCACCTTTCCTAAAGAAGTCAAAAGAATGAGGTTCTTCTACAATTAGAAAAGAAAAAGAATTAGATGAACATGGCTGGTCACATGACAAATACTGACTACGTGTAAATGCACACGCCAAAAATCTATGCAGTATATCTTATCTTCAGCCCTGTACTGCACAAGGCTTCACAGCTGGTGGCAACAGCACAAAGCACCTTTTTACCTTTACCTTTCAGGTAAAATGCAAGTTGGAGTTTCCCTGTAATAGAGTAAATACATCCATAGGAAAATTCCTGAGTTGACTGCAGATTGCTCTGCAGAAGGGCACTGGTTTACTTACAAAATTGAGAATTTCCTTATTTTCAGCTTTCAATGAAAAGTACTCTGAAAATACCATTTTAAGAAGAAGAAAAACTAAGTGACAAGTTTCCCTGCCTGTGTAAATGAATGAACTCAGGTTTTGTGTGTATTAATGACTTCTGTTTTATTTTACTGAGTTTTTAAAGAGTAAAACGAACATTTATGAACCCACCAAGAAAGGGAAATGTAGAGGGAAGCTACATTATGCATTAAGAATAACTGCAACTTGGAGGGGTTAATGATTTAGAACTAGATCTAATAGTCTGTATAAATTCCCACATAGAGAAGGAAATTTTTCATGATTTGTAAGAAATTAGATATGCAGTAAAATGAATTGTACATTAATTTAAACACCTGCCTTTGACACACTACTGAGATTGATGTTCTGCTTACTGGCCTTTCCAAACTTCTTTGCAAAGCAAGAACTCAGGTAAAATCTTTTCAAGCAGAAATCATTTGCCACAAGAGCTCAGTAAAACATCTTAACAATATAACTTCCTTTATAAAAATTCTGCATAAAAAATCTATGACATTTTGGGGTGGTGGACCACATTATACAGGAAATAACTTCATGAACTGATCTTTTTTCTTATTCATGCCATGTGGAATTTGCTTCTTATTTGCAATTCTGTAGGATTATGATGGCAATGACACCAGTTGCAAATGTGGAACACTAATCTGAGGATAGCAGTCCTGCAGAATGTCAGGTTAGTCCATTTCTGTCATGTGGGTTGCTCAGTGACTTTCTCTCCAGAGCTCCAAGTCAACTGCAACTCAAATTTTGATCCAAGATCTTTGATCCAGGAAGGCAAGGGCAGCACCCTCCCACCTGCAGCAGAGGTAGCATCCAGAAGCAGAGGTAATTCCCACTCTTTCCTCTATGCTTGTCATGAGAAAGCTAACTGCTTCCCAAACTCTCTCCTTTCTCTTCAAGACAAGAGAAGAGTATTGTGTTCACGTTGTGCGAGCTTTAATAGGCAACTTTTTCCCAGTATGCAAGAAAGCAGAGCAGACGGGAGGCCTTCAGCATAAAACTGGATTTCAGGTTATGATTGAAACCACAGAAATCATAATTTTCTCTATTTTCAATTATTATTAATAAAAGCTTATAGCAACATTAAGGATTCAAAGCAATATTTGTGTTACTAAAATGCTAGGAAATACTTAATGACTTAATTTTATTTGATATTTCAAGCATAATTAAACAACACAAGGCCAGATCCTGGTGTGTTGAACAATTTGAAATCAAATTACTAAATCTCTGACCTATCTTAGTAGATTTTTATGAGGTATTATATATTTATTATATTATTATTTATTATATTATATAATTTATTATATTTATAATTTCAAAACCACAGAATAAGCTGAGCTGGAAGGGACCCATCAGAAACATCGAGTCCAACTCCTGCCCAGCACAGCACCATCTCCAAGAATCACACCATGTACCTGAGAGTATAGCCCAAACACTTCTTGAACTCTCTTAGGCTTGGTGCTGTGACCACTTCCCTGGGGAGGCTGTTCCAGTGCCCAAAGTTGCATTATTATCTCAAATTTTAACTTCAATTTCTAGATTTAGTGGAAAATCTGAAGGTGTGAGTATGCACATATGTATGCCAAAATACTGGACAGACCAGAAACTAAGACAAAAGGAATACATCGTATGAAAGAATTCTTTTCCTGAATTTTTCAATCTGTGAAAATGAAAGCCTTCTGTGGGGTCACACATCCCTTAGCAGCCCTCTGCTGGAAAACAGACTGTGATAAAACGGGTTGCATTGGGCGCCTGCATGGCTGCCTGTCAGTGTGGCTGTGCAAGGTCCTGGCTTGCTGGCTCTGCTGTGAGCTGTTCAGGAGGCCCATCCACCTGGAAGCCTGAAGCCTCAGTTGCCTGCTTTCCTTCTTGCCTTGCAGTTTCTCAGCTGTCTGGGTTTCCAGAGATTATGAGAAACTCTGGCTCCTGGGAAAGAGCAATCCAGCGTGATTAATTCTCCCTCACAAAGAATTACAGCATTTGGAAGTTTTCTTGCAAAGTGGAGTAGAATCAATTTGTTATAATCTCTTTTTATAATCTCTAATAAATATTTCACCTTTTTATTCTTAAGCAGAAACACGTGCTGTAAAAATGCATAGCCAAAAGGAAATGTCTTTTGATCTGAATGTATATGAGTCTCTAAGACTGAATTTTTTCTATTACTTGTTAGGCACAAATACCTTCCTAAAGTTAATGAGTACAAACATATTTTATTATACCTAGAGTTTTGTTATGGAACAAATAAAAGTAAAGGTCGGCTCTAGACTCCATATTCTGATTTGGAATTGGAGATGAATAAACTTTTTATATTTTGTTACATATAATTTTCTTTATTCTCAAACCCCAGGCGTGCTTGACACACGAACAGCAAAAAAGGAGAATTGCATTTCTCTCTTTACTATGCATACAAAAATACACATTATATTTGGATTCTGATTCTTTCCTTTCATGAGCATTTTAGGAGCTTGCATTTTGAAAGGAAAAAGAAATGAAATTTGGTTTTGTGCAGAACAATACATCTGTTGGACCCTGGTCTAGCAGAAAAACCCCACACTCTGCAGCCTAACATGCTGTCAAGTTTGTGACTGAATTCGGAGTCATGTCTATTTCCACAAGAATGAGAAGCCAGGCAAACAATCGCCTCATACAACAGCCACGTAATGGGTTGTTTCCTATTTGTGCTTTGGTTCAGCACTATTATGGCATTAATGCACGGGTTCTGCTTCTGGGAGGAGCTGCAATTCACATTAAAAATTGCATTATTTCACATATAGTTTTCAATGGCATTGCCGGCAGTAATGTCAGAGAAAGGGTTTAGTTTGATCCTAAGAGAAGAAAGACTGGATGATCAGATTAAAACTCATATTCTGTGTTTCTATCAACACTAAAATGGATTGCAGCATAGCTGTGAAGACTGAGCCTGCTTAAGCCTCAGAAAAAGCTCCTTGGTTAGGAAGTAGAAGTTGTTTCAACACAACGTTATCTCTCCATGTTAATTTATTTCATTACAGTGATTTATAGTTGATATTGCTTTTGTCTCACCTTGATGGTTGCAAAGACATTATTCACTATCAGATACAGAGCCTTTTGTCCAATTTTCTAAATGTCACTACTAAAAGAAACTATGCAAAACATTTTAATTAATGCTGAATACAATCAAAGTGAAAAATGTTCATTGTACTGCTTCAGAAAAAAAAAAAGAGCTACAATAAATTAATCCCTTCATATTCCTATTTGTAGCATACCAGTGAACTATAGAGGTTTTTCAAAGAAGGTGATTTCATTTTCATCGTTTAGGAGAATCTAATTTTATAACATTTTTACAATATTTTCTGGTGTTTATGATCTAAGTGTATAACTTATCCTTATTTGTTTGTAAGTTCCATATTTTCAGAAGAAAAGTTGAAGGGAAACTGTAGTATAGAGAGGACGTATGATAGAAAATACAGAAAGCTAGTCATGCTATGAATTTTCTAATTACAGTGCTCATAAAGGATTATTGAAACTCTAACAGTGTGATAGAGAGATCTACCAACCTTCATTATCATATTTTTCAGTACACCTACTAAAAATTTTACATAAAGACACTGCTAGAACAGTTTATTTTGTCAGATTATTTTATCTAGGCATTTGTTTGCTAGGTTTTGCTAGTAATTTATCTGACAGGGCTGGCATTTATGATTCTCTACCCAGAGAAGAACTTCTACATAAGTTTCCCATTATACCAGTGCCAAATTACCTTTGTGGTATAACTTTTTATGTTTAGTTCATTTATCCAAACCTGTGCTTCTCACTAGAAAATTGTCAGAGCTGCAACTTGCAATGACCCAAATTTATTGTATAAATACCCTGAGATGAAAAACCTTGAAGAAGAAGTGCTGCATCCAGTAATCAGAAGATAATATTTTTCTCCAGACTGTCAAGAGTTTTCATTTTTATTCTCTTCACATTCGTAAAATGGAATTCTAAGTATATTACAACCTTGCAACTTTTAAAAAAAAAATCTTATGTGGAATTCCAGAATCTGCAGATGCAATAATTATTTTTATTGCCATTATTTATTCCACATACAGGAAGAAGTACCTCTTGTAAACCTGGTGTATCAACCTTACAAATTAATGCATAAGCTAAAGGTATGATTTCTTCCTCCTTCTTTTTTTTTTGTTTTTTTTTTTTTTTT
>VZTI01005471.1:267620-282962 GCA_013397865.1 Struthidea cinerea | reverse complement strand
TTTTTTAATTTTACAGCTCCACCTTAGTAACAGAGCTCAACAGTGGGACTGTTTTGAAAGGGTGTTTAGAGCCTAACTCAGATTTCTTAAAATCATATTTTAAATTTTCAGAGAAATTTGAAAGTATTTTAGAGCAGGATAGACCAGCTGAAGATTCACCTTGGATGAACTTGTGAAGTTTGTGCCTTCATAGTGTTTCACTGAGTGCTGAACATGTATAAAACTGTCTCAAACTGAGAAATGGAGCAGATGTTATCCTTACCTACACCTTCTGCAATTCATAGTGGTGGAGATTTTAGAGATACAAAAAACTGATCCCTTAAAACAAACTAACAAAAAGAAAAGCCCTGAGGCTAACTTTAAAGGTTAAGCAGTCTTTCTTTCTTCTCCTTTGCTTCATCCTTTGATATTGCCAGCTTCTTTATTTATTCATTTTAAGTTCCAAGATGCTCAGCTGGTGGATGGAGCCTCTTAGTGTAATGATATAAGCCTTCATTCCCCCTTGTAAAAAAAAATAATTTCCATGAATAAATGACAGTTATCTCTATGCTGCCATGTCAGTCTCATAACACTTCTCATCTGAGAGCTGGCACTTGTTTCACAGTGGTACCAAAGTGATATTTATTAAAGAGCTTCATAATTCCCGCTTGGGAGTTACAAACTTCCTCTACACTGCAGGTTAGTCCTTTTCTGCCCCAGAGTAAATCACCTCAGCATACAGGAGAAATCCATTCACTTCTTACTCATAATATATTTTGTCTGTGGAGGAAGACCGAGTCTCAAGCACAGTTTGGACTTCTAAGTTATGTTTCTGTATGTTTACATTAAACAGCTGGTATACAAAACTACTTACGAAGAAAATCCTCTTGCCACTGAGAGGCTGTAAAACCCTTTAGATCTGAATTTAACACAGAGAGAATGGCTAGGATAATAAGGATCAACTAAATCAGGGCAGACAATGTGACTTGGAGATACACAGAGAAAAATAGCTTGGAGTTACTAAATGCAAGATCTCAGCCCACAGAGAGAAGGCTATTGCCTATCAAACTGAAGGGGCAAAGAAAGGAGCAACGTAAAAGGGAGGACATGAAAGGATTGAACTTGTGAGATCCCCCCAGCACCCAGCTTTCCCTGTTAGCAAAGGTGAGTTGCGTGTGTAACTGGGCTGTATGACAAGCCCCAAAGAGGTAAAGCTGTGATCATTAAACTGTTTTGTTTATATTGACTTCATCAAACAATTGAGGCTCATGGGGAAAATGAGTTTGTACATTCAGAACAGCAGCTGCAATCTAAGAGGGAGAATATTGTTGAGCTAATAACTCAGGACATAATGAAGAGTCTGAGTTTACCTGGTGCAGAAATAGGCAATGGAAGTGAAGGGAGGTCACTGCTAAGTATTTTGGGAGACTTCTATTGATCTGATGACAATTCTCTTTTGTTGAGGAGGAATTCACCAGAGATAACTCAGGGCTTTTAGCAAGCCATATAAAGTTTCGCTCCCATGGGTTTAGATCTTTAGTCCATGTACTTCAAAATATATTCTAGGTTTCATATTAAAGCATGTACTAAACAGAAAAACAGACAATCATTTTTATGCCAATAATTTGCTAAGTAGGATTAGGACTAACCAGTTAAAGACATGATACTCACAGACATAATGGTCTGTGTATTTACTGGGAATTGAAACATGTTACAGCTGGTCAACACAGTGGCTTTCACTTACCTAACTAAAAACTGGAGCGTGTCTTACACAATTCAGACTAAGTGTAAAGGAAAGAAGTTAGTTTAAAAAAAAAAAAAGACTAATTTAAAATAGGAACATAATCTAGTAAAAAACAGTGTTCGTTTATTTTAAATGTTCACTAAAACTTCAATAAAGGAAGATTTTCATTAACTATAGATCACAGGACAGTTTTATTTAAAAATTGCAAGTTTTCTCCTTTTGAATTAAAATAAAGTCAGTAGTCCTTATTTATATTTCAGGCCATATGTGAAATATCTGCATATAATTTTGATCTACCAGGTAAGGTTCAGAAATGCAAAAATGACTGTATGTTCAATATATTATATAATTTGACACATACAGAATTTTTGTATGCATAAATAAAACATTCACTCAGTGAGAAAAAAAAGTACATTCTACTATATTTTGGAAAAAAAAGTATTTGAACCATATTTTGCAATGCAATAATTCATGCCACAGGAAAAAATAAAGGCCATACTATTGTATGGATTTTCAAAGAGTTAGTGAGGAATAGACAAAGCACAAATAGTTGAGAACAGCAACATGACAATGAGTTTTGGGAAGGTTTATAGTGGTGCCTAGTTTTAGGCATTTATTGCAGTGGAGATAAACTCAACTTATACCTTAAGGGTGTCAATTGCAATACGGTTGGCCAGAATGTTCCCAGATACCTGATTTAATAAGAACTAGGTAAAGATAAAAACAGACAAAGGAATGAGACTGAAGTTTGAAGGCTAGAGGCATACAACATGAAACACCACTCAATATTTGTTCAATATTCGTTTGATTTTTATGACAAATGAGATTAAAATTGATGCTTTGCTGGCCAGTGACAGTGATATGAGAAAAAAAAAAATGTTTCAAAGGAAATATTTGCTATGGTAATCAATAGCCAGAAAAATTAGTCAAGCTTAGACGAGAGAAGGAGAAAAGAGCACACACATAGCGTCATGACAATTAGTAATGTGTATCAGAAATTATATTCCTGTGAATTAATCATTACCTAATTTAGTATTTTTTAACAAATAATTCTTGTTTAATAAAAAAATTCTCTCATATCCTAGAACCTTACAGAAACTGGTATTATTCTATTTAATAGTTAAACAGGCAATTTCAGGAGAAGCATTTTGAGTATGTTTTCAGACAAATATATGTTTCTGGATAACCTGACAACTGAACTCAACTATCTGTTGAAGAACATAGGTCTTCTTTTAAAGGAAAACTTAACTTGCAAAAGAACACAGCAAATGGCAAAACTCCAACTAAATTTCTTGCAGAAAACTGCACGTCAGATTCTTTTGATGGCAGGGTGAGGAAAAATGCTACACTGTGGTTTCATATCTACTATTATAAAACCTGCCCAAGGTACTCTGAAGGTGCCCCAATCAGAAATCATGTATTACATTCCCAACAAAAAGAATTTGAATGAGTCTATTCATTACTCGATTTAAAGCCTTACTAAATTAAATGCCCAAATGACATTAAGTTCTTCTATGTACATCTCTACGCCTGGTGTTTAAACATCATAATCTGTATGGAAATAAACATCTTTTTCTAATTTTGGAGTTCACATTTAGCAGTATTTTGTCTATGGGCAGTTTCAACCACTTTGTGCAGAGTAATGTTCTTTCCAAGATGAAGGTGGCAAAATCTGGTCCTTTTTCAGTGCAAGTAAGATCTTGGACCAGACTAGGGTAGCATTTTTATGTT
The DNA here is from genome assembly GCA_013397865.1 of Struthidea cinerea. Lineage (NCBI taxonomy): Eukaryota > Metazoa > Chordata > Aves > Passeriformes > Corcoracidae > Struthidea > Struthidea cinerea. The sequence goes on along the minus strand of VZTI01005471.1, from coordinate 279,508 downwards.
CTGCAGAAAACTCCATTACAATATCTTAGCTTTGCCGTGATGAACCTGGAGTACTTGCAATAATCAGTGCCCTTCTTAGCCTTTTTAGGCAGTTTTTTTCTTTTTTTTATCATTTTTTAATAATGTAAAAGCAATCTTTAGGGATTAATTTCTGCATTTTTTTGTAATCTTTACAAACATAGAAAATATATGTAAAATTATATAAACCACTTGTTTGCATGCACAGTAAAAACTATGAAAATCTCATTTTTCAGGCAGCAGCAGGGAAGAAAGCCACAAAATGGTGGACTGGTAGCAACTGCAAAATAAGCTACTTGACAATAGAAATAATAATAATGAAAATATCTATAATCTTGGCTTTTACCCAGAACAATAGCAATAAGAAACGCAAAGGTGACTGATCTATTCCATCGCCAGAGAGTCACCATGGAAAATGTTAGATATTTCCTAAGTGCATTTTGTTGATACTAGGTACTGAATATAATGTATCTAAAATCCTTTACACCTCTTCTTTATTTCATTGATTGATTTATTTACACTGGAAGAAAACAAAGCAGGGGATTTTTCTTCTTTGGCTTTCATGTCCAACAGTAAAAGGAAAGAAATTAACAGAATATTACAGACTTCTTTGAGTTTGTCTGGGGACTGAACTTGACATTGTAGTTTTAGAACTATTTGTGACTTAAACCCTGCTGGCTTTCAGACACCTTCATTTTTTGAAAGCTGTTTTATACAGTTGATCAGAAGTTTCCCTCCAGCATGTTAGTTTTTCAAGAAGCTGTTTACACATCTTCCTTTACACCACACTGGCAGCACATAGGGGATTTAAAATGAAAGTAATTTACCTGCAGGTCTATAACAGGTACAAGACAGCTCATAAGCCACTACTCAAGAATCGTGAAAGCTGAGGATCAGTATGCATTACCCATCTTTTTATTTTCAAATCATACCTAAAGGTATGTTATAATCTGGTTATTAAAACTATTGAGAGATGCCTCTGCCCCAGTTAAGGTTCAAATGAGACCATATGCCAAAGTCAAGAGTATGGATTTTATTTAACAGTAAATGTGAGGCAGAGAGAGATAGAAAGAAATAAAAAAAATGGAGGGAGAGAAAGAGAGTGACAGAGAGACAGACTAAGTAGAAAATATCACTACTCCATGGATCCTGATGGCATCCCATTTATCCTCTTCTTCCAGTCTTCTTTGTAGTGAGGGTCCCCCAAAAACACAGAGTCTGTTTGATTAATATACATTCAGGCCAGGTGGGAATGCCCAGATCCTTCCCCTGGAGGTGGGGGGGGGGNGACACCCCCTCAGCTGCCTCTCACCTGAATGTCCCATGGATGTGGCCTTCCTGGGGTGGGGGTTTCCACAGCTGAGCCAGTGTGTGTAAGGAAGGATGGGTGTTCACTGTCTCTGACCAGAGGATACACCACACACCCAAACCTCTCCTCCTCCTCGCTTGGTTGTGGGGGAGTGTGTGCAAACCCGGCCTCAGCAGATGAATCTGTGGCTGTGGCCTCCCCCACCCTGAACCCAGCCAGGGATGACTTTCAGGACAGCTGCTGGGTTTAGCTTTCTTGTGGATGCATTCTTTTCCCTCAGCCTTGTTTTCCCTAGACCTGAGATAATTGGACAATAGAACCACCTTTATCTCATCTCAAGTTCCTTTAGGTGGCTTAACTCATAGTCCAAAGTCCCAGTCAAGAGGCATATTCAGGGAGGGGTGGGCTTAGGTGGTCACAGCTTCTTTATGAAGTTTTGCCATAATGGGCAAAAAGTCCTTCATAACAATGTTTAAGCCATGAACCATAACATTTCAGTCTCACAAGGTATCAGGAAACACAAGGATAATGAGACAAAGAGAATCCTTCACTTGCTTGAATGCCTGAATAAATACTATCAATTATATTCTAAATTCTGATTTTTTCTGTTCCAGAAAAAGGTTGGTAAAGGCAAAACAGATAGAGACTATATAGGGCTGTGCTGATTACGGGGTGGAGTTAATTTTCTTCACAGTGGTTGGTACAGGGCTGTAGTTTGGATTTTTGTTGAATACAGGGTTGATAATAGAGACATGTTTTTGTTGTTGTTGAACAGGTCTTACTCAGAGCCAAGGCCTTTTCTGTTTTTTGTATTGTTGTGCTGGAGAGGAAGTTGGGGGTGCTTGGGAGGTCAGAAGAAGACAGGAAAGATGATCTCAAATGACCAAAGGGATATTCCAGACCATATGACATCATGCTCGGTATATAAAGTGGGAGGAAGGAAGATGAAGAGGAGCATGTTTGGAGTTGTGATGTTTGTCTTCCTGAGTCACTGTTACAAATGATGGGCCCCTGCTCTCCTGGAGATGGCTGAACACCTGCCTGCCCATGGGAAGTGGTAAAGGAATGCCTTGTTTTGCTTTCCCATATTACACTGTCTTTATCTCAATCCACAAGTTCTCTACTTTTTGCTCTGCCAATTGTCTCCCTGATCCCACCGGTGCGGGAGTGAAAGAGCGGCTGCATGGGGCTTAGTGGCTGGCTGGGGATAAACCACAAAAAGGCTTATAACTTTTTACATGAACATAATACTCACTTGTATCTTTGGGGAAAATACTTCTTCTACCACAAAATACTAAAATTAATTGAGATGCTATGTTTTAGTATAGTTCTTCCTTTTCTTTACTGAAATATCCAGTATTGTAACCTACTTCCTACGTGATTATTTATTTGGATTTCTCCTGAAGTTTCAAAAATTGAGTTTCTTTGATGGTTTTCTTCTTTATTTACTGACATCTTACTTGGGAGATGGAAGCACTTAATAAAAAGCTTGTCATTGCTCAAATACGCATAAAGAATAACATACTAGCAAAGCAATGCATCATAGTTTAAGTCACAAAAATGTTAATGCTAAATAGCACTTGACACTGTTTTAATGATCAGAGTTAACTGTCAGCCACACTTGAAGATGAAAGAGAATGGAAATGTTGTTGACTTGTTGAATTAAGTTAGATCAGTTCATAAAATCAGTCAACATTCCAGTTGGGCGGCTTGCAAGGGGTTAATATGTTCTTAGGACTTTGAAGTCTAAATTACTTTTAGAGAGTAATATCCATATGGTACCTTGAAGGAAGGCCTAAGCAGTAAACTTTAACTGCTGCCTGAGTTGGCAATCATTTCATGGAGACAAGACACTGCACGAGAAATTGCTCTATAAATAAGATCCCTTACAGAAGAATTAAAATGAAATTCATATTATTGGTCTTCACTAGGAGCCATAAAAAACGTAGGACAGCCAGGATCTCTTTCAAATCACTGTTAGAAGCACCTGAAGGACACCCCTAAAGTCAGCTTGATCAATGATGATGAATGCACTGGTCAAGCTTTCTGTGCAACTGTAATGCATTTGGAAGCCTTGAGGAAATACATCTGGCAAAAAAGAAATAGGACAGATATGAGATATTCCTGCTGCAGAGATTTTCCTATGGCCATTAATCCAGATATATGCCCTACCTTACTAAGCAAAGTATCTCTAAGCTCTTCCCTGTATGGTCTGAAGTCTTTTGGGGTCTCCCATGTTCTCATCTCCTTGATTGATACAAGGTATCTGAAGTGTGACCTATTTTTTGTGGTTTGAAGGGAGGTGAGTGGTCATACTGTCTGAATGAGACTTATGATCCCCACTGTTGAATCGTGCATTTTGCTAGCAGTGTCAAGAAAGAAACTCTTGTGTGATGTTTGCATTGGATCTCTGACTGCTGTGCCTGGATGCTGATATTCTGTGAGCCTTTACACAAGGCTGTCAGTACTGGAAAAATGTCACATGAAAGTTTAAAGGTTTGACCTGTAAATCTGATGGGGATGATGGCTGCAGGTAGGTGGAGGTGGGAGGGAAAGAAATTGAAAAGTGTGTGTCACCTATTTGAATGAAGGCTTCTTTATATCATGGAACGGGCAGGCAGAAAAGAAATCAAACTGCTGGAACCAATGTCAGAAGCCTAAAGTATCCAAACCAGAAAGCAAGAAATTATATATCATTACCTAAACTGAATTGGATTACTGGAGCCCTTCCATGAAAGCTGTGATTTGTTCTCCTTTATAATTTAGTTTTTTTCTTCAGACACTACAAACCATGAGCAAAATATTCTGAGATATTACACATATGGCACTTTATGAAGGGGAGTGATGGATATTCTGGAGGTAGCAGTGACATTGATGGCAGTGCATAGCAAAAGAAACCTGAAAATATTTGAATTTTGTTTAAAATGAAACTTACTTCTAGTTGCTGCTCTTTTGAAAATTATTTTCCATCAGCTTCATACCTTTGAAAAGTGACAGACTAATATCATCAGGACTATCAATCTGCTATTATTGCACACAACAGATATGTGCCTGTCAGCTGCCATAGCTGGGAACTTTAACCACATTCCTTAGGGGTGATGAGATAGCATCCAAATTGCCTAAGTACTATGATACCTGAAGAATATGTTGGGAAGTGTATTGAGAATGTAACACCTGATAAAATAGACAACAACATTTTTATTAGAAGCAATTTCTGTCTATTTTTCTGTTTGCTGATTATTAGAGAACACAGCAGCTAGTCACAGTAGTTCAAACAATTTAAATATGTGTTCAAAAATGGTTCACTAAGATGTTTAATTAAAAATTGTTTTGACTTGGTGTTTTCCAATATGTAAAAATGTACTGTAAGACATTAGTGGGTTTAAACATTGTAAGAACTTATGTTCACTGACCATATATCTTGCTGTTTGATGGTTTTTTTCTTTTCCTTTCAAGTGTTTCATTTGAATTCATAGAATCATAGAATGGTTTTGGTAAGAAAGTACCTTAAAGATATCTAGTTCCAATCCTTCTGCTATGGAAAACTCAGGCTCCAGAAGAGCTCTAAAATCCTGCACATAAACTTTTGCGCACACAGAACAGAAAACATGGATTTCAGCATCCTGTGTCTTCCCTGGACCACAGGTCCTGTTTCTGAATTTAGCAGATAAATTGAAAAGCAATGAGAAGTCAACGAAATGTTAACATCTTACTCAACTATAAATTGTCTTGTACAGAATTTAAAAATACCCTTTAAAGTTTTGTTAAATTAGGCCCTAAAAGTATTTTGTCTTACTATTAAGTCTGTTAATAAAAGCATGAATTAGTGTTAACTTCAGCAATGCATTCCCTGAAAACTGCTTCATAATTCACACTCTTGAAGAATACCAGACAGAGCAGACAGCAATAATTTTCAGGTTTTTTTTCCCTGTAGCTTGATTCTGCACTCACATAGACTACCAGCAAGGTGCTTACAGTTGTGTATTACACAGTCTTGCATCAAAAGGCTGGACTTCAACTGACAGCTATGCTGTACATTTCTCCATTAGCTGAGGCTGATTTTAACAGATACATGAACAAGTAAAGAAAGCTGAAAACATTGGAACTCTGCAATTTTATGTCCCATTGAAACACAAAGAAAGAATTATTATTTACTTTGGGCTTTCTAATGTTGGAATTAAATGTCATTCTGCAAATATATTTCCCTCACTGATGACACATTAGGACAAGATGGTATCTAAGACTCAAACAAATAACTTAATGATTCAGGGCAAATTTGGTGATTTATAATGCAAGAGTCAAGCTCATTCATGTTCTGCACATTCTTGCAAGAGCATTTAATTTCTTGAGAAGAAAACTTTGACATGAATGACAGAGTAGTTAGGATCAAGTATAGATCTCATCATCATGCTTCATTACTTTAAGGCTGGTAAGTACTGTATGAGGTTTCCAAAGTTGGTTTATTTTGCACATTAGTCACAACCATGCTCTTTTCGATATGACAATTAAATAGTCCATTAGTCATTTTATAGGGTATTTATTCACCAGCCAAGAGGAAATTGTTATTCTACTCTGAGATGAGCTGGGTAATTCCTGACAGATAAAAATCAGAAACCTTTTTCACAAATGTGCGCATATCCAGATGCCCACCTTCAATTAATTCCAGCAGCACGGTTTATTACCCTGTCCTTATAGAGTGCTTAAGTACCTGCACAGTAAAGTTCCTTTCAGCTCAGTAGCAAATTAGTTGCTGGATCACAGAACTTGCCTCTCAGAAAAGGCAGTACAATGTCTAAGGTCAATTAAGTTTAGTTTTGGCATAGCTTACAGATTCACTTTTAGGTCACCTAAAATGACACTACTTCACAAAATCAATTCTGATATCTTTAAAGTATTGTTTGAAAGATGCCTGGCATCCTTGAAGAGATGTAAAATATTCAAGGTCTTCAAATTTTTTCTTCTTTGGCCGAGGCAAGCCCAGCTGTCTGTTCACAAGGTCATAGTTAGCAGATCACAACAATTTAAGCAACTGACTCTGTTGGGGTGTGGAGCATCTCTCTGTTGGGGTCTGGAGCATCTCCTGCAGAGGACAGACTGCAGGAGCTGAGCCTGTTTAATCTGAGAAGAGAAGAATGAGAGGGGATCTCATCAATGAATATAAATATCTCAAAGGCATTTGTCAAGAGGATGGTGCCAGACTCTTTTTAGGGTGCCCAGTGACATTAAGAGGAACAACAGCCATAAAGGAAAACACAAGAAGTTCCACCCCAACATGAGGAAGAACTTATTCACATTGAGGGTGGCAGAGCACTGCAACAGGCTGCCCATGGAGGTCATGAAGTCTCCCTTTCTGGAGATACTCAAAACCAAGCTGGACACATTCCTGTGTAATCTGCTCAAGGTGACCCTGCCTTGGCATGTGGGTTGGGCTAGGTGATCCCCAGAGCTCCCTTTCAAACCTAACTAATCAGTGATTCTGTGATTTTGTATGAAATATCCACTCATACAGGTAGACTGTAAATCTGACTGAGGAAGACCGTGTTCCAGCCTGACGGCATACAATAACAAGTGCAGTGCCTCCTATAGCTACTTCTTTTGCATGGAAAACCTGTACCTTACTCCATGACATTAGTGTAACATCAAACATGCATGTTAAGTCACATGTTTCAATTGTGACTAATATGTCAGTTTAAACAGTGCTGGTCTGAGAGGAAGGGAATGAGGAAAAATAAAGGTGCTGCTGTGGAAAAATGAACACAAAAACTTTACAGCTAAAAATGGTCCATGAACTTGAATCTCACATAGAGCAATGAGACCAGATAAAGTAATTCCTTATGGTGGGTTGATCTTGGCTGGCTGCCAGATGCCTCCCCAGCTGCTCTCTCACTCCCACTCCTCAAGAAGACAAAGGGAGAAAACAGTATGGAAAAGCTCATGGGTCGTGATAAAGACAAGGGCACTTATCAATTACTGTCATGGGCAAAACAGGTTTAACACAGGGAAAATTAATTTGACATATTGCCAAGTAAAACAGACTAGGATGATCAGAAAAGAATGATTAAAACTAAAACACCTTCCGCCCCATACCCTTTTTCTTCACAGGTTCAACTTCACTCTTCCATCCCTGATTCCTCTACTTATTTTCCTGAGAGAACTGGAGCAGAGGGATGGAGAAGAGGGGCTTGAGGTCAGTCAATAGCAGCTCCTCTGTGCCATTCCTTCCTCCTAACACTTCTTTGGAAAAATCCAAGGAGATGGGCTGGTTATTGACTGTAGCTAATGTGATGTGTTGATGTATGCAATGGAGATGGTTAAAAAGCAGGAGAAAGCTATTTTACCTGGAGATGAGTTGTTTGTGCTTTGTTTACCTAGGACAATTATTTACGTAAAGTTCAGAGAAATACTGGAAGAAATATATTTCTCAACAATGGAAATGCTTTTGTTCAGTGTTTAAAGGCTGGTCAGGCATTGGAACAGGCTGCCCATAGAAGCAGTTGAGTCACCACCTCTAAAAGTATTTAAAAGATGTAAATGCAGCACTTAAGGACATGGTTTAGTGGTGAACTTGGCAGTACTGGATAAATGGTTGGACTTGATGACTTTAGAGGCCTTTTTCAACATAAATGTTTATATGATTGTATGATTTCAAAAACAGAACAATGTATGCCACCTTAGGCAGGATTCAAAGGTGTTTCTGGTTATTTTAAACAGTTTATGCCCTTGACAGTATTTTATTGGTAAAACTTCCAAAATGAAATTTAGGATGTGTTTGATAAAAGGATCCAGCCTCTGTTTTTTCTCAGTTGAGAATACAGATACCATATATTCGTGTTTGTGATGTCTGTAGATTCTCATTTAAGCCTGTTCTTACTTCCAGGTCTGAACCTGACACAGAAACCTCATCACATGAATACTTTCTTACCCTACTTAGCTGTAAACCAGACATACCACCACCCCCTATGACAGAAGATACCTTAATTTGATTTTGATATGGTGGCTGGCTGAATTTCTGCCTAGTCACCAGGGCAATAGTTCAACAAGCAACCAAGTCAGATACCACTCCTGAACTGGTGGCAGCCAGTTCCTTTATCTGGAATCCATGAAATCTGCTATGCTGCAGAAGAAATTCAAGAGGTTCAAGAGAACCCTATAATCTCTTCCACTTGAAGAGTGCTGCAAATGGCAGAAACAACACTCAGGAAAATAAAGAAGTTTTGATAATTCGAGAAACTGGTTTCAGCCCTCCAGCAAAGCTAAAACAGCAGGAGGTTTAAAACAACACACCATGCCAGACAGATACAATATTCCTGAGAACCTACAATCTATGCCCAGATCCACCAATGCACTTATATTAGTGAAACCCAGAAGAATAAATCACACCACTAAAACAAAATTATGAATATGTGATTTGTACTTAATGTTAATTTAGTGAATTGGGCCCTTTTAAATATGCATATTTCATTTGTCTGACTCATTAACCCTAAACTAAATTTTCAAAATATAATCTCTTAATAAGTTTCAATATCAGCCATGCCTTATTAGAAGGATGCTCAGTTTCTGAATTAACAGCCCTCTCTTCTTCAAGGCACGAGCAATATTTAGCTGAACTAGTGCTTTGAAATGATCTACAGTAGTTCATATTCATGTTGTGAGAAAATTAGTACATACTTCCACTAACAGTCACAGGAATTAATCCTCAAAATTTCATCTTACTGACATGAAATTCCATCCTCATGAGTCCTCTGTGTTCCTTGCAGCATTTCCTAGATAATTATTCTTGATCTACTTTCATGACCTACTGAGTTCCATCCCGTTAACATTTTGCTTTCTTTTCCTTAGACTGACTGAGCCTCTCCCCATATTTGCTGCTCCTTGTGTCCTTCTGTCAATCTTCATTTCACGTTTTGCATGAGCTGTATGCACAAGCTGATGAACAGAGTTTAGAAAAACTTAAAAATACATTCAGAAGCACTGCACATTAATGCTTTGTCCTTGTAGATTAAAGGGTAACATTTGAGAACAGAAACTATAAACAAAGTCATGAGAGGGGGTATGCCAAATTGATAATGATGTTCTAAGAATGATGCCTGTATCCAAATCCTTTAACAAAAAGTCAAGAGTAAACTCTTTATTTTCATCAATGCACCAGTGAAACCATTGCTGAATCCACCCATTCCAGATTGTCCTACAGCCAAGTCTGTTTGAATCAGATAGAGAGTCGGATTCCCTGAACTCTGGTCGTGCCCATGTTGCAGAATCACTGTGTAGTTTTGGCTTCATCCATTAGGGACCATCAGAGCAATCATTATGTTAAGCCACACTTCATTCTTGGGCTAGTCTCTTTAATTATATTAGCTGATTATAGATGTGAACAAAAATGGCAGAACTGAAGACAAATGGATTTTCCAGCATGGTTCATTAAAATGCAGTTCATTCAAATATCTTGCAAGGATGTCAAATAGGTGAAAAAATGTAATATAGGCAAATCAAAACTGATTAAGAAAGCTGCTGAAGAAATCAGAGTAAGATAAAAGTTGACATGAAAGGTTAATTTAAGCAGTGAGACTGCTTTAAGTCCATTGGTTTAAAATGGTTGTGCACTGTGCTAAAATAATCTAATAACTGGTTTTCAGCTTGTTGCAGTCTGGCCTCTAGTTTGTGCAGACATTGGGAAAATTTCCTTCAGGTAGCTTGGATACCAATCAAAATACATCTTTATCCCAGCTTAGGATGAAGCACAAAACCATTGCGTAAACTGTCTAAAAATGGTGTAGCTAAACCATGATGACATCAAGGGCACGCAGCCACACTGAACAGAACCAGAGAGACTGGAGCTTGGGATGGCAGCACAGTCACAGAGCAATGTCTCCTTCTTTCCTACAGGTGAGCCTTAGTGGCAGAAGGCACGGTCACTTCATGAGGTGAGTGCAGAGGGCACAGCTCCTGAGACCGACACTGCACTACTTGGAAAGCACCTACTTGAGGTGCTACTTGATGAACTAAAGTCTTCCAAATCCAACAGAACTGCTTCCAGCACTATCAGGGTACTCATATGGGCAAACGAACCAATATATAATCTCGCTAGCATAAATGTAGTTTAGTTATTTCCATACAAATTTAATCCTTGCCTATACTGTGGACATACACCAATTTATCCAGTGGTGACAGTAGGAACAGATGTCTTATGTTTGTAAAGTTCCTTGCACAATCCCACTACTGTAGAAATTGTGGTTATGAGAACTGTGAAGTGGCTTTTTTGGTGGTTTTTTTTTTTTTTTCACTCCAAAGTTTATTGATGGGTTTTTCTTTAAGAATGTGGCTTTGCTACAGGTAGAAGATGTGGAATGGATGTTAGATATTAGCTTGCCAAAGTTACATTGCTGAGATGGACAGAGGCCAGGGAATATTCTGTTTTAAGCAATTTTCTTGGTTTGAGGCAAGAAACTGTGTTTTATTATATTACTAGCAGTGTCATTACTGCGTTGGACCCACATTGCCTTGACTAATATCCATGTGATACTAATTATAAGTAACAAGTCTATAATTACTGGTATCATTAACATTCTAAGTCAAGAGTTTAAAGCATACAATAACACTAGTACAACTAATAGAAGACGGAATCTGTTGTTTCAGAGTACAAACACAGCAACAGATCTTTAATCCAAATAATTTAGTCTAAATAGTTAAGAAAAAATGTTATCCTTATATGTTGTGACACATTTGTACTTGAAATACTAAGGCTGCAGGAGAATTCATATTCCTTAAGTATATAATCTAAGACAAGCATTTTCTTAAATATCTGTTTATTATGAAACCCATATTCCTTTGAATTCAGTAGCAAAGCCCCCCCAGATTTCAGTGGGTCCAGAACTTTGTTCAGACACTGTTTTCCCTTTCCTTTTGGAAACCATCAACTCCAGAAGTACTTGTGCACTTTCTAAAATTCAAAGTTTATATTTGTTCTCTCTCAACTCTCTTCTATAGTGTCACCATCTAAGTATTGCTGTGTGGTACAGAATGAATGTCAAGTAGTCCCCATTTATAAGGGGTATAGATTTGAAGTGCTAATATGCCAGCTATTGACATTTCTAAAGAATACTGCTGATTGATATCGCAGCCCAGAAGCATCTTTTAAACACTAGAGCAAAGGGTATACATCAACAGTAGCAGTACTCAAACAAAATTCTGACAGCATGGGATAACAGAGACTATTCCTCCTTCAAGACATGGGAAATTCAGTTTTAAACCTAAGGGTACATGAGACTTCTGAAGAGTTACTTTCTTAGTTTTTAATTTCTCTGACACTGTCCTTTTTCCTACCTGCAGTGTCTCGGTTTTTTGAGACAAAAACTTCAGGAAGAAACACTCCGGGATGAGTGTCTCCTCCGAAGGGGAAAGGGCCACCCCTTTTCCTCCACCAATAAAACAAGTGGGTCACAAGAAGTGAAAGTGGGAAAAAACCCCAAACTGTTTATTAACACATAAACAAACAGGTAGAGCTGGATAAAAAACCCCATCAAAATACAACAAATTCCCGGAGAGGGAACAGACACACGGGCTC